>JAUZND010047589.1:0-19994 GCA_034780555.1 Coelogynopora nodosa | reverse complement strand
GGTATGGTCTATTTTTAGCCATGACTCACAAATCTATTTATAACTGCGGTCGAATCCACTCTTCCTATACTACTAATGTCGAATATTTGTTTTATCTATTTATATTGAAGTTGAAATAATATGATAAAGTAAATACAATAACAGCAAAATTTTAAAATGTGTATTGGTACAATAAATTGTATAAAACAAGTATTCGTAGATTTTTTAAAAAATAGTTCACTAATTCAAGACGAAACACGCTTCTAAAAATTTTATTATGTGAGCTGCTAATAAATATTTCTAGAAAAAGGTTAATATCCATACGAAATTAAGATATTCATTACAAAATAAATAGTTATTGAAAATAAAGTATGAAACAATATAATAAAGTGTGAAACATATTATTAACAAAATAAATATGATGTCAATATATATCGGTATCCAAAAATAATAAAAGCTCTATTGTATTATAATGTGGCTTATATAACAACAATTCGACACGAGTTATAAAAAAAAAGTTGAAGCTTAAATAGTTAAAAAATGTCAATTTGATCCGATTTAATATCAAAACAAACAAATAAAAATCATTGTAACAATAAACATTAAAGGTATAAATTAAAAATTAACTCACTGTTCTTGCGAAGTATTTAACCTAAATAGAAAAATTTACAAGATAGTGGAAACGTACAATTCTCCAGACGTATTATAATTGCAATAAACTTATAACTCAAATAGATATATTAAATATAAACATTTATCAAAATATACTACAATAATCATGATTAGACAACAATCTCAAAAAATTAGAATCATACTTAAATAAATGTAAAACCACAATTAACATAGTATTAGATTGACTATAATGTATGCTAATATTGATGATAAAAGACTGTGAAATTAAACAAAGCACATAATTTAATATTAATAAAACTATTTTAACTGGATAAAACAAAAGTAGTGTCAACTAAAGTAGTTAATCCATTTAAAACCGTTACAAAGACGCCTTTCAAATGTACTATATAAATCATATGTCCATTGATTTATCAATGTCCTCACAATGAATTCACAATATACATTTGCTACTTATATATTTTAGATCTCATGGTGATCCCATTTCGATTCTATGTGTCCAAAATAACAGAGTGATTGTTAAAAAAATATGATTAAAATCATAAAAGACTATTTATAATTTCTTATCATTGTACAATATTAAATTATATAAATATTAAAAAAATGTATAAACATATTATAGGTAATTTGTGAGAATAGATATAATTTTACGAGAAACAAGCAATACACGTCTATCGGTCTATATAATGATAATTTATCAACACTATTATAAGAGTAATTAGTCAGCACTAAGCGCAGAGCCAGTACAAATAGCAGAGAGACAGAGCACTACCGGTTTCGAGCTATTTAGCTCTCATCAGGTACCCTATAGTCTTTCTACTGATGACCGGATTGCAAGTAGTGCTAATTAAAACAACCAAACAAATTGTCAAAAACAGCAATTTGCATAGTAACGCACATAGTTACACAACACAATATATTTATTGCTGGAGTCAAGTTGTAAGTTCTATTATACCACATTGTCCATTTATATAATAATATGAAGTAGTATTACATCATTATTGTACATAGTTAGCAAATAAAATTACAAAACATACACTATAAGTTTGGTCATAAATTGTAACATGAGAGATATATTTCCTTCTGGCTAAATATAATACATTTCATATCTCCCATCTGTTCAGAGACAAATCCATATAAATCAATAAATGTATGGATACCTGCTCCTACACAAGTAGAGAATTAAACATATTCATCATGTGATTTAATTTTGTTGGACTAGAACAAACAATAGCTGAAATAATCACTAAAAATTCAATGTTTTACAACAAGCGCCAAGGAGATAGATTGGGAGTAAAGTGAAGTAAAGGTCATATTTGTTAATACATAAATTGGAATGTTGAACATTGGACTCATGTACTTTGGTCGACCTTTAACTATCTAAATTAGCCAACAACGCCGAAAGGTCAACAGCTTAATACGGCTAAAGAGTGTGGTTAAAACAATCAAAGAACGTTTTTACAAGTTCTCAGTATATATTTGAACACTTCAATAACAGTTCAATTAAAATGTACTTACACAAGTTACATATGAAATTAAAATGTTGGAACTACTCTATACACTATTTTCGATAAAAAACAGACATACATTTTACATTACAAGGTGACGCGAATTTGAACTTAAAAAAGAATTAATTTAATTTGCATATCAGATTTTCGATGTGAAAATTAATTATTTTTTGTTTTAATATTTAACAATCATCGACTGTAAAGTACTTTAAACAACAGTAATAAAAACATGGTTGATATAGACGATACAGATTTCGCCATATTTAAACCCCAGTTTTGAAATACCATAATTTTACTAATCCTAAAATCATGTATAGAATTGCATGTTCCAATGCTTCAATGATAATCTCTTACGAAACGAATTTATTATTAAATTCATAGTTAAAATTTAGTATATCAATATTGAATAATCGGAACAGATATCGTCTTGAAAGCGTGATATATGACATAAATGTAGAAGTTAGGAATAGAAGGCTACTATAAAAAATGAGACACAAGTATACAGTGATATTGTACAACGAATGAGTGCCAAACATTAGACAACATAATTTTTCTCCTTTAACCAATTTATTAGAAAAACAAACACATGTTATCCATCTGCAGAATTTGTTATATAGGTAATAACATAATTTCTGAGTGTATTAACTTTTAAAATATGAACGACACATTAGTGCATTGGATTGCTTTTAATTAGTTCGTGATAAAATATAGAAATATAGCTGAATAAAAAACAAAAAATACAAGTAGAATGTATATTTGTTATGTCAGACTTAGTAAGGCAGAACATATCGGACTGTAAATATTACGATTAACAGTGTTTATAAAAACATCTATTTGGTAACATTATACTACATTTACATTACAAATAACTGCTTATTTATTTCATAACAGAACAATTTCAATAATAATATAAAAAAATAACAAACTATACGATACTTTAATATAAAAAACTAACCGAAACATACGTTTGAAGAGAAAAACATAACTTTAAAACGCGAAATTTATAAAATTACTTTTCTGAATCAGAAGGAAAATGTTTATTTAAACTGAAAAGAAGGCATAATGGTATATTGTTCAGTGGTTTGGAAATAGTGATGTTTATAATGTATGTTCATATTGTGATTCTAATTAATTCTCGCTATATTTCTTATAACATGAGCGGTATCATGGGTCGTTTGTTTAAAACCAAAATATTAAAAGAGGGTCTCAGAGACAGACCCCTATCTATTAAAAAAAGTGATTGCATTAATTAATATAAATCCTGATATATTATAAATGAATAATACATTACATAATATGTTTTTTCTGGATTTTGATTGATCACAATATTTGAAGATCTCAAGGAAAATAAGTTGGTATTAATATTTAATGAAAAGTTATCCATATACAATATATTTTAGATGATTAGTTGGTGCATACCTGCTGCATATTGGAATTAGGAAAGTTATATATTTTACATACTAGAAAAGTTAATATCTGATAAGTTAGTTCATTTAATTAAAAATACCTGTCGAATTAGTTTATCAAAGAAGCTCTAACTGTAACCGTTTTTCAGTATAAATTATCTAAACCTTTTAGCGTATATCCACCAGCATTATCATCGTTTCCATAAAATGGATCCCTGAGATATCAGAATAAATATTGTGGTGGTGTTATATTTTTACAAACACAATTGTTAATACAAGTTAAACATATTATACACTAAAAGACATTTTCACTCATAAAAATACATATTTCAATACCCTATTATTGTTGGAAGTAATACGATCAGATTATAATGGATAGACAGTGCTAGGTAACACCGGATATTGTAATGTATAATGGCACAATTATAATATATAAGATAAATTACGAATAACACAAAAATAAGGTATTTAAAATACAATAACGTTGCTCAATTTCTTTGTAGCAGTTTGGATATGATCACGTTTTGTGATATAACGAATTGACAAATAATTAATATATATCCAAATTTTCTATCAATCTAATTCAACATCATTTAATAAAAGCATTCTGCGTTTGTATACTTACATACCTTATCATCCGACGTGATAGAAATAGTGGCATCAATTAACATTTCAATTATATAGTTTCCATAAAAAATAAAATTATAATTAATTAATTGATGATACTACATATAGTCACGACTATTTTATCAAAAACAGCAACAATTATAGTATATACTTAAAATGACAGAATAATTAAACTATTACGTAAAATAATTCTACAACTTAGAAGCAACATGATGACTAGAAATATTCTCTAACTTTACAAAACTCAATAAAAATAGTAAAAGCAGATTTTATCTATAATCTACAAAAACAAATTTTCAGCAGGTACGCTCAGATAAAGTTATGAAAGCAAATCCAATTAAAATTGGATAAACAAGTTCGAATATAATGAATTATGATAAAGAATATGTTGTTTGTCTAGTTTGAAGTTTCTATCTCTTAAATATAGATTATTGTTCATAGTTCTAAATATAGTCGGGAACAGCAAGCCCTTTTTCTGATATATTTTTTCGTTATTGTGTTAAAATGACAGTTATACCTGGGCATTCATAGTGGAACAAAAAGTTACGCATGCGAATCAAGTATGCAAATAACATAGTTCAAGTTAAACGTGACTTAAATAAAAAAATAGTCTAAATCTATGATTTTCGAGGGAATGACATTGTGAAATCTATTAAACAAAATTTTATTATAAAATTATTCTTCCATAAAGTAAATATATCACAGTGTTGGTTTGTCTACTAGAATGTTGGTAAGAAAATAAAAACAAATGATATATGACCATATATTTCGTAAAAATAGCACCTTATCGAAGACAGGCTTTGTGTATGGTAGGCTTGCCTTTGATAATCTAATTTGATCAAGAAACGAGGTCAGACTAAAAATATTTAGTTTTTCTTATCAAAATGTTTATTGCAACACCGGACTATAATTATAGAATTATTTTGATAACTAAACATTCTACTCGAGAACAACAATTTAATATATTTATAAAATTATGCAATAATATATAAAAAAATACAAGTTAATAAAATGAAAGATTTGTAATCAGCGTAATCTAATAATTTTTTTGAGTACTTGTTCCATTCAATCAATATATAATAGAGATATAAACAAAACTAAAAAATTATTTAATTTAGTTACTTTCATGACAAGCTAACATTTTATTTTTAAAATAGCCTTAAATTTAAAAACTACAAGCCGTGCAAAATGTCAAATTCGGAATCATTGAATTATACAGAAACATTTGTTTTCCACTTTCAATGAGGTTTTCTTTCAAAAGTCCTTCTCTTAAATTGTATTCTATAGACTAATATTTTACGTATCATATAACTATAAATAACAACTATAAATAACCATATTATAATACTAAATAGGCACACTCTGCCTTTATCTCACATTGATAAAATGGTGACAGATTGATCTATATATAAATATTATCTAGGCATGTTAAGTAATCTAGATGAAAGACAAATAGGAGAATTCATGTTTAATTTGTTTATATGTTCTGTGAAATTTTTAGATGTTGCTATAACAAACAATATCAATAGTGCATTATTACAATCTTCTAATTACATTTTGAGATAAACACCTTATTGGGAAATTCAAATGAATAAAGAATATACGTTTTGAATAATAAAAATAACAAACTTGCCAAATCAATAGTTTTAAGGGACTTTAAGAAATAAGCCTTTTAACAAAGTAACAAATTCCAAACATAATTAAAATGCACAAGCAATATTTTAATAATTATACACATTGTTCATAAAAAATCTGGTCAGCCTATAATATATGCCTAATAATTGAATTCCCCATAAAAATAAAAAAAGCAATACTTCTCGGTTTTGGTGGAGTAAAACATAAAAGTTATATTTTCTTGTAAACATTATTTGTAATTCCACGAGTTATAGATGGATGGATGCAGAACACAGATATAGATGATTTCATTTCTCATATTAGTAAACAAAAGCGACATAATATTCGCTGTTAATAAAAAAAACTGAATAAAACATATTTTGTTAACAAATTTGTAAAATATATAATACAAATAATTAAATTCAATTGTACATCATGATTATTCTACTTATTATGGCATAGTCTCACACTTAAATAAAATAATTTATAATTAAAATGTGTAATACATTTCAATGCTATATAATATACCATTGAAACATTGTTACATAAAATAAGCAAAATATACAGCGCATGTCTCAAAAATTATTTCTATACATCATTCTGAATATGTTAATTGGATAGTGATTTGATTATCATTGAGTCGATGCCTACATATTCCAGTCTGATAAACAATTGTTTTGTTGATTAAAAATATTGAATATTTGATCCGGTTTATTGATCGATAATTTCGTTAATGGATCTAGCCTATATATACAATCATCGCTCAAAATTAAAAACAACTAATCCATTAACTGGCTACTTTGTAAAATATATTTTCAAGACAGTGGTTGACTGGCAAATTATTTGTTCATAAATTTCACAATTTACCAAAATGTTCCCTTTAAGACAAATGGTGTCACATGTAACGTTAAATCATCGAAGTTAACCGATTAATTTACTAATCTGAGGAATTAAACCATCTTATACAAAATACCGTCGATAACTTTCAATAATCCAAACAGTAGCGATCTCGAAAGGTTGACGACAACAAACCAACAAACAAAGTTCGGGTGAGGGAATCTTGCAGTCACATATGCAACATGCGCTTTGGGGTTTATTTTGTGAAATGCGAAAGTTTCATAATACACATACGTACAAAATGGATACATTTATTAAAACAACTGCATGTCAAAATACACCACACACAAAAATCATTAGTAAAATATAAAAAGGATACAACAACAAAAGATTGAACTACCAGGAGTAGTATTAGGTACAGCTATGTGTGCTTACTTTTCCGTTTCCGACATGGAAAAGTTGTCCGAACTAAAAGAATCAATTATTTAACAACATGTCAAACTCCTAGATATAGATTAATAACATTGTTTACAGTGCTGAAGGTAGGAAAGAAAAGAAACGGACAAACACTTAAAAAGGTATAATGAATTGCAAACAAGTCTAGTAGATAGATATTATAAATAATAGGCAAAATAAACAAACATTCAACAGGTAGAAAATGCTCTCTACTTCAATAGTAATGAGAGTTTAATTCGAACCATCAATTAATCGGCCAAATGGATTTACCATCTTAATCGCGAAATATCATTTGAACGACAATTAAACATGTTAACTCGGTTAAGAAAAGTGTGCAATTAGACATATTCGATTATGAGTTAGTGCCTACATCATCCATTCTGAAAATGGTTCGTCAGGTATGTCTATTTTATAGAAGATGTCAATAATTTACATCATCTATATATTTTTTATCGGCTGAAGATATAAACATCGAATACTTTAGGTATTTCTTTTTTATTGGAATGTTTAAACTGGATGTTTATATAAAATGAAATATAATATAAATTTCGTTCAACTGAAAATTTTGCTGTATGATATAATGATACAAACTATGTGAAGTGGTCGTTTCTTATTCGATATTTATATATTCAAAACTATGTAAGCATGTAAGAAATCGTAAAACCATAATAATTTCTATTATTATAATATTTATAGTAACTGAAGACAAGGTACACGCAATATAATAGCAAATAATAAAAAAAAACATAAGATCCAGTCAATAACAATATATAGACATTACCAACATCTATATCTGACTTTCAATATGACTTGTAATATATCCTATACACATTTTAATATATCTATTTATAGTAGATTGTATTGAATCGCATACACGATTAAATAAATCATAGTGCTGGTAAGTACATATTAATATTTAAGTATAGATTTTAGTAATATAACTTTGTTAATTTTTTTTCACAATATTTAGTAATTTGTTACATAACTTTAAATAATTATAAGCCAAAGTTACGTAGAAATATTACCCAAATTTGTACATAAATACGTATAGATACTTATAGATAATAATATATATTAGTATGACATTACAGTTAAACATCAACGTATCTAACTCTGAATATCAATTAAAAATAAATTACAAGAAGTTTTTATTTCTAATTAAAATAGTCTACTTATAAGTCAGGCGATACCGTTTAAAAATACACCATACCAACTTCATTCTGATATATCAATGCAGAATTTTTTAATGGGCCCATATTTGTCCATAAACTATTCTGCAATTTGACCACAAGGCTGAAAAAATAGTGATGCGCCTAATACTATAATTATATGTCTGTCAATGTCAAGCTGGGCAACAATCTAATAATTCTATTTATATACTTTTATAGTCACGTTTTTGATTATTTTAATACTGAACTGGCAGGATATACAACCAGTTTTTTTCAGAGAAAAAATAAACACCTAACGTATTCAATGTTACTTCACTTACGGAAACGAGAATATTAGGTTAGCTAGTGTATAGCAGAGACCCCAGCTGTGGTTTACATCTACATAGGCCAAACGGAATTCGAAAAATTTTCTACGGCATATGTTCAATTGGGTATACTAAGAAGCACTATGGATGAAAAATCAAACGCAATTCAAGAGTTAGACTGATATCATTGGAAATACTCGTTAACATCTGCCAAGTTTAACTATAAGATAAAGTAATGTTCTCGAGCTAATTTCTATAAATGAAAGTGGATTTTTAAATTATATTTCAGTGTTATAATAAAGTTATAAATGATATTAAGTACTAAGTAAAATGTCAAAAATCAATAATGTTAAAACATTCATATACAGTGAAGTATAATATAATATAAGAGTAGAAAAGGAAACAGCATTTGTTTGCTAACATAAGTCGAAATATTGTTTTTTTTAAAACACCAAATAATTATTTGTGTTAATGTGATGACACAGCTAGTTGTGTATGTTGTAAAATAGGCCATTCTATATTTACAAATAGAAATTAAAATAGAATGTCTAAATAAACAAGGCAATATCATAAAACAAAAGCCTAATACTAAATATGCATTTTCAAAGTTAAGACGAAAACATATCAGATAACAGCTGTAACAAATTTTGAAAAGTAAAACTACGCTGATTTAAAAATTGATATATCAATATGTTGTAACAACCTTGAGAGGGGTTATAGATGGTTAAGGTATATAAATATTGTTGATTACTAAACAATTTATTAACAAGAGTTCTAAAATAATATAAGTTTGATATCTTTTACTTGAGTTTGATATCTTTTACTTTTACAAAACAAAAATATATACAATTATACACACTAAATATTGATCACCAAAGTTAAATATCAGTAATAACTGCACTTATAAATTGCAAAACAAATGTTACAAAAACTTTAAACCAAATCCAGAATTCGTTAGTAGCTTCCAGAACGAGAAACTTTCGATTATGAACAGAGTTGGCCCACAATATCAATGATTGTTTCTGTGGCATGATCTCTTCAAAAGCGCGTATAAGAAAAGATAAGGATTACTCGAGGAGGTAATTAGTCACGTAGATACATTCTGCCCGATAAAGGTCCAAAGGTCCATTATTTTAATTCAATTATAAACGACAATTATTGCTTGTGTTTTTGTTAATTTAATTTTTGACTTTCAGAATTGGTAAACTGTCCCTTAAATACACAGGTTTGTTTTGTCATTATGATATAATATGCAGCCCTGTTTCAAATAAGTTACACATGGATTGAAAACTAAGTGATTGATTCATTGTTTGCGATGCACAATATGATAACTGATCCACCGTATACAGATTTTCTTGAAAGTTATATTGATTTCATATATGTATTTTTAGTATGTCGTTGTTTTGATAATAATATATGTATTTTTACTTAATTAAATTTTGTGATGATGATCTCAATAACCATATAACCTTCTTTAACATTTGCAGTCGTAAAGCTTCATTTGCGGCGTTTTAATTTGTATATTTGAAATATAAAATAAACGCAATATAAATGCAGTAATAAACGCATTTTTATTTATAACATTTTACTTTTAATAATCGAGATTATGTTACATTTTAAATAATAACAAGTCGCATGATGTTTTTATCACTAAAAATACGCAGCGCTCAACATAAACTAACTCTTTGAACACATGTATCTCATGTTATCAAGTGAATGGATAATTATAAATGAAAAAATAATAATTGTATTTATAATTATTTCCTTCACTTTCAAACTGTAATCTTCCGTTCAGATATATCTAGAATTTTATAATGTAATAATATATAATTATTTAATATATAAATGTGTAATAATATATAATAATATATAATAATATATAATAATATATAATTATGTAATGTATAAATATGTAAAATATAAATATGTAATAATATAATAATTATAATGTCAGTTTTAGTATTTTTGAGACAAAATTATAAAACTATACATTTAAACTAGGCCTACGCTAGAAATGTAACAGTAGCCTAACATACATGTTCTTCTAAAGTAATTTTAAACCACTTTAAAGATGCACAAAAGATTTTGATACAAATTACGAAATTGTAGAATATAATTACAATCTTATAAAAATATAATGATTATAAATATATTCTATTTTCGACGAGAGCACGAAATCATAAGAAAAAGTTTATAGTATAATACGAATCAAAGGTAAAATAGATTTTTATATAGTTTTCATTGTGGCTAATTAAGCTTACAGAGAGATCAGACAATTTAATTTATTTTAATTATGAGTAATGCTTTGGAATCATTTGCATTATAATATATAATTATACCAATGCATAAGTTAATGCTACTGACTGGAAATAATGCCAAAATTCTAGATATATCTGACCGGAAGATTACATTTTAACTAATAAGATGTTAATTTTAGTATTTGTGACCAAATTATAATGCTATACATATAAATTAGGCTTATGCTAAAAATATAATGGTAATATACATGTTCTTCTAAAGAAATTTTAGACCACAAATGAGCTGACAATGTATCAATTTCTCGTACGTGTCTAACGAGCAGCTAACATAATTACATAAGCACTAATACTTGTAACTTATTTTGATACAATAAGAACAGTGCTTTTCGCATTCAACGTCTAGCCATACTGATACTTCGTCTGGATTGTAAACATCATTTTGAAACAAATAGCTCGTGCTTTAAGGGCTACTTTCTTGTAAATAAGTCTAATGTAACTGATAAAACTAGACTTGAACGAATTCTTTCTCCTCAGGACAAGAACAAATATCGCTATATCTATCGAATATCGTATAAATAAATATATAAATATGTTGAAATAAACGTATACACAGGTTGCTGGGGGCATCAAATTCTGATACGCGAAATATGGATGCAGAATTTTTAATACAGATTAACTAAATAAAACAAGTCAGTGAAACTAATAAAAAGATATATTTCGTTGTAGGAGAAATGTCCATATTGCTATTAATTTATTTGTAGGTACATTTGAAACAAACTAAACAAAGCCCGTATTAATATATATGATATACAAAATATTATAAATTATAAAATGAAAACTAAAACATTTAGATGAATAAAAATATAAACAATGATGGTCACTATATTTTATAACAATGACATATATTTTAATTTCCTAACCAGCATTATTTATAATAATGAGTGTAACCTATTATAATTGCTATTGATGCTTCCAGATTGATAGACTAAAAGAAGGTTCTTTCTACTACAGCTACTGATTATATGACAGATGGTCTGCCGGAAAAAACGGAGATTTTCTTCGAGCGCCTACTGGTGCAGTGCATGATGATAATAATATACAGACTGATCTAACACGGCCAGATAACACGTCATGATCACGCCTAAAACAACAAATCGATGGAGTAAAACGAGTGCGCTGAAGGAGAAACAACTGTTGCTCCCTATTCCCTCCCAGCACAGTTTGCCATCTCCGCTCAAACAACAGACAACCTGAAGGAGAGGAGGAAGGAAAAGGAGGAGGGAAACGTGCAACTTACTGACGAATTGCATTGGCGCTTTCATTGTCCATCCGGAAGAAGTCGTGTTTCACCTCAACTGTGGCTGACCTTCGATACTGACCGACATTGAAGTCTACAAATGGAGAGGACAGATTCCAGCATTATTGTGGGACAGAATATGGGGCAGTATATACAGCCTTGACAAAATGTCATCAGCAACAATTATGACGAAGGAGAAAATGGTATAATTGTCAATATAGAACTTAGCGACACACAAGCTTTAGAAACAAATATAAAAAAACACATAATATATAAAATTCTACAGATTTAATCAATATATTGTTCACATTTCATTAATTGACAATTTTCTAAATTTAAAGTAAATAGTTTTCAAAAAATATAATTTCTGAAGCCATATGTAACTTTTCTAATCAATTAAATGATTTTGAAAGTTAGGATCATCTGCATTTCAAATGTCTATTTTCAAAAAAGCTGCTGCTTATTTTCGAGAAACTAAGTTTCACAGAAAAACTCACAATAGAAGATTTTAGCATGACCAAACGTCATAATAATTATGATTTAAAAAATAAAACTACAAAATATGTATGTAAATTTGTGAATGGAATTGTTCTATTGTTTTGCTTGTTTAGGTAACATCTGAAATTGTGTAATGTAAGACACTGACTATAGCACACAGTGACTGAAGGGTCGTATAATGGGCTTCGTCATCCGCCATTGCATTTTTGAGGGGGTTGATGCAGGTCTGTTAGTTCGTGTTCATCATACCTCGTGTGGACAGATCGACTTAGATTTAAAGTTAGGTAGAAAGCAAACAAATATCTTCAATGCAGCATTTATTAAGTTGACATTTTACAAAAGCAGAAAATATTAGTCTATATAGTTTCAGGTAATAAGATTCTACCATTTAAGGATTTTCTACCATTTATATGCCGTCATACTAATATGACGTGAAGAAAACATAAAGAAGTGTAATGAACGATAAATGCGTGTGCGTTTTGGGCGCACAAAACACAGTCGGTACACCTATACAAGTTAAAGTAAAATTGATGTTTCATGCCAGTTTAAAAAGAGTTACATACCAATTAGTGTAAATTGAAATTAATAAATAACATGATAACCCTCATAAATGAATATCAGCAAAAAAATTGTGTGTATTTGACAATATATTGAAAAACTCACGCGACGCAAATACACTTTTTCAGAATATACAAAAGTAAATCTATATCACATGAATCAAAACAGAATAACAAAAGAGGAGATGACATTTTAAAAAAATTAATAAGAAATTAGAAAATATGAAAATTAAGCAATCTATAAGTCAGTATAAGAAAGAAATTATTGAAAATCACATAAATGGATAAGAATAATTGAATGTCATATCAAATACATAAATGCAATGTATTATATTTTCAATTACGCAAAAGACTTTTTAATATATATTAGAATATATACATATGTAATAAATATATAGAATTGTAGTTATACAGTAGGTCAACAAATATAAAATTACATATTTATGATTTGTCCTTAGCAGCTTCATGTTTAAGAATCCACAACAATCAACAGATATGCCGAAAGAGAAGAAACGAAACCCTTCAGTTACGTGTAATAAGCCTATTCTTCCTCTACACAGTGGTGACCTTTATCATTTATCTTATACATATTATTACATGCATATTTTATGTGATTAACGTATTATAACCCTACGCCTGTCTTCAGTATATGGATTATACATATATTTTTCCACTCTAAACTTCTATCTTGATTAATCATATATTAAAAAGTACATAGGGCCTAATACCTTAATTTGCATAATTTTGCCGTCTCATTATTCACTTAACTTTATTCCACCATAATATAAACAACTTAGCAGAAATACGAATCCTATAAAGGTGAATCATTTCTAAACAATTTTTTTAAATAACAAAATACCTCAATTTGCACATATATATTATTAATAATAGTACAATGAAGACATTGTATAATTTGCCATGAGTTATATAATCATACTCATTCACGTATAAATGCCTATTATTAATATAAATCGAATACTACTTATTAGTTGATTGTGGAGTAACCAATATAAACTAACAAAAAGTCTGATATTCTGAATTATAAGACGTTAAACTATATACAGAAATGGTAAGGTTACAAAAACATATAAAAATAGAAACTAACACAGTAATAATTATTTTATGATTCAGATACACGGATGTAAAGTGATTTCTCCTTTTCCTCTCTATATATGATTATCAATAAAGGTTATCTATTTAATAGAGAAGTAAAACTACGCTGCTTTGGATACAAATTAGCAGATATTTGTTCAATTTAAACATAATTTAGACTTGTCCATAATTAATTATGTCAATATTAAGTATACCCTTTGTTTTGACACCAATCCAGTTGAGATAACGAATCAATTTCTTGGCCATATATGTCTTGCCTCTGGCTGGAAGTCCCACCATCCCAATAACGGTGCTGTGGTCCTCTGAGTAGATTGCTGAAGAATAGAGGATAGATAAGGTAGAGGGAATGTAAACTATTATATCTTAAAATACAAGACCTCCCTTCCATCATTAGTAATCATTGATTAGCACTCAGTCTGTAATAATGATAAACATAATTCTAACCAAGAAATAACAATTATATAGTACCATTAAATATTATTTGAATTAGTGCTCTTTTAAAATTAATTATCTGAATAACCTAGGTTTTACAACATCTAAATTCAAAGAATCTAATTAATTATCATTTATATGTAATAATATTCTGAAAATATCATGGAAATTGGCAAAGACAAAATAACCAAACAGAAATAAACATTATGTTTCACAAAAGAACATGTCAATGTAAATATATTATTGATTATATACTACAACAAACATTTTTTTCTTTCTTTTAGGTTTAGACAAAAAATTAACCAAAGTTTTAAGAAATAATGTGAACAATACTTTATGGACATTATTTTTAGAAAGTGTAATATATATGAAATACTATACTAAACACTGGTATTATATGATTTGCGTTTATACAAAATAATTATAATATGATCATTACATATTTACCCTTGTTTAACATTGTGTATCTGTTAGTTACTATATATATTGCATATATAGTTAAACTACCAATTTAATTATTATAGTCAAATTTATATCTAAAGCTAATTAATAGTTATGGTATTTGTATTGTTATTATATTATAGTTATTATCCCAACTGATGTAAAATATTGAATCAATTAATGTATTAGTTTTAAAATTTTAACATTACCATTGCTTCATCCATCCATTTTAAGTGATTTTTTTAATAATGTTTGAGAGAGAATCAATGAACTTTTTGCCCAAAAATGCAGAATTAATGGAAAGTTAGTAAATAAAGCAACTTTATTTTCAAATATTACAATATCTAAATTATTGTTTCCGTTTATTAAACTCTTTATTAAATGAGATTAAACACTATTTATTAATCTGTAGATCTATAATGGTGCTTGCTAGTTAAATATAGATATATTATTGGCTAGATTTGAGAGATATACATATATATTCATGGTCACACACTCTTAAACTAAATTGTCTAATAAAAATAATATGAATACATGGTTAATAGCAAAAGCAACTGATTTTGTCAGATTATCAAAGTTCTGAAAGCAGGATTATCACATTTAGATATTTAATTCTTTGACCTTATTTCATTAAAAATGGCAAATTGATAAACTTACTTAGTTACTTTTATTTATTTATTTTATTTATTCTATTTCAGTTTTTATTTAAGGCTAAAAAATGGTTTATCTAAGATTTCCATAGCAGATAAAATATGCAGAAGTCAGCTGACGGTTGGCACATTAAGAAATAACTCAAGAGAAAAACAATTTGCAATTTAATATCAGTAAGTATGTAGTGATAAATGTATGAACATATATATTTAAAAGATCAGACATAAATGTCTTAGCTATCTTAATTAATAATCAAACAAAATTAATTTCACATTATGTTATTGTTTAAAATAAGACAGGCACCACCATAGGTAGGCATCACCACAAATTAATAATACAGATTTGAATGGCCTAAAAATGAAGTATAATATATTAATTAATATACAATAGAATTTGTGAAAGTTTATCTCACTTATCAGTCAAAACTGCGGGACATAGCCTGAATAATACAAATTGAGCGACCACATGAAAATGGTTTTCCAGGCATGTATAAAAATCCCCTGATTTTCTCAAGTTCATGTTTTGTACATGATTTATCAAGTAAAAAATCCCCTTGACTTTCACAGGTTTTCCAAACATGTAGAAAAATACTCTAATTTTTCCAAGTAGAACCATGTATATAATGGGCATTATTTTCTATATAAATATATTTTAAAATCTTTTTTAGAGTACATTAGTAATTACAAAGTATTATGTATTGTACTAATATAATAATAAAGTTAACTAAAAAATATTCTTTAAATAAACAATAATTGAATTAATAATAAATGCAAAATATTCACAAAATAAATGTAATATAACCATGATTAATGAAATTACTAGAATAGGCTATATATTATTACAAAATACCAATTTGATAAAAGTTTCATCTTTAAAAGCTATTTTTAATGTTTTATAATTTGAAAATATTAATAAATTAATTTTTTACTGAATAAAAAAGCTAACATTTTTAACCATAATTTTTTTTTAGTGTGTATTTATATTGTATGCTGTAATACGTTTTAGAATATAAATAATGATCTAATCATCTAGCTTTGTCATAAAAAAACCATTCACAAAAATATTATTATTTTGAACATAAATGGAATATGTAATTATGAAATTATGTAACTATTATGTAACTATTTCAAAAACATTTCATTTGATTGTAATTTTATTAAAGGAATTAACATAATGATTCTGAAGTGATGTAATCTGTTTGAAAATATGAGTAACTCTTGTTAGATAAATATGTTATAATATATCTATTATTTTTGTTAAAATTTCAAAGAATTTTTTTGTCTATACATTTATTGTATTTTTTATCTTTTGTATTCATTAGAAGCCAAAGATTGTGAACAGAAAAATCTAGTATGTAAAGAAGGTACCTAACTCTTATTAAACATTTCTATACAAATTCCTATGTGAGTTTGATTTGATTGTTTAAAATGGGAATAAATTAATAATATGAAAATAATAATTTATAAATAAAATAATATTTATAAAAATGTTCTACAATTAGAAATAAATAAGGAAATAAGCTTTTCCAAATAAATATTATAGACATAGTAGTTGGTAAATATATAAAGAAAATATTTTTCTATATGACTAGGAGTTTATTTTACTATAATAGTGGTGGGTAAAAATATTTATTTAACAAAAATGTATTCTCAAATGATTTATCTACTTTTTTATTTTAATAAAATATTTATAATAATATGTAGCTGTAATAATAAATTGCTTAAATATACCACTACCATATTTTTTCTGATATTTATTTATATGTTGGCATACATTTTCATGCCACAACAGTATTAATTATTTGTATTTTTGATAGGAAGGCTTATTCTAATTAATATAATTTGTTATAATGTCTTTAGCAATAAACTTTATCTAGGCAACCCTCCTTACCATGCAGTTTGGATATATATTGTTTGTTTTTGTCGATCATATCCCTTTGAATTAGTACATAGTACTGGTTACCTTCCAGGTTTTTCCATATTTGGGGGTGTCACAATTTGTAAAATATTGTATATTTTTATATAGAATTTAATGAAAGTCTACATTAAAATATTTAATCTGTCTTTAATATACTCTAGTATCTTATTTAAAACTATTATCAAGCAATGTATTTAAAAAAATTATATATAAAAACTGGCTTATTTTCATATATTGATTTTAAACTGTGCATACAGCACCTAACTGTATAATAAATTGTGTTTTTTAGGAACTTTAGATAAATAATACAAAAATATTATAAATTTAAATGAAAATTATACTATGCACTGGTTGCTTATATATATTATATTATGCTTATACAATTATAATGCTTATTGCATACATTTTAATCAAGGAGTATATTGTTTTTATTTATACTGTTAGCAAACTGCTTCCATCAAATATAATTGCAGTGTCTGCTGTAATGGCTTTTTGTGTAAGTTGCTGGTTCTTAATGTCAAGGAAACTAAAAAGGGTATTTGTACAATACAGATTGTTGCGTGCCTACTGGACAAAATTACCTAATTCTTTGCACTATAATAAAAAATATGTCATGCTTATACAATGAGAAACAAAGGTCTATTATCTAGTTTTTAAGCTTCTTTATTTAATTTTATCAAATTTTTAATAATTACAATTATATGTATGAAAATATAAATGGTGAAATAATATAATTTAATTAGATGAAATATATCTAGGTTACATTTTTAATAACTTTGTAATTATACTACAATGTTTTTAGTTTATGTCTATTATCATTTGTCAAATATGTATTTTAGTTTCAGTTTAATTAATCTTTTAAAATAATAGTGTTCTATTAAATTAGTCTTACTCTAATGTTATACTATGCAATGTATAGTTAACAAAATTTGCTGTCAAAATAATTGAGAATAAAAATTCATTGACTATAATAAATTTGGTTGAAAAATGCTTATAAAATATTTCAGAAAATCACATTATCTGTTGATTATCTAATATAATATAGCTTAATCTCAGATTTGAAATTATATAATGTATTAAACTTAAAACTTTGTGTAGATTTAAGACTAACTAAAGATCATAGAAACTTAATAAGTAAAACATTGTGCAACAAATTTATGTGTGTGACAATTATATCTTGATAATTAGACCACCTACAATAAAAAGGTTTACACTATTTGAAAGCTTATTGAAAACTGACCACTACTTAGATTAACAGAATTTTAAAATACAGTTTTTTTAAGTTATTTGAAAAAATATGTTTTTCCTTATATAACTGTGTGTCAATTATGTCTTGGTAACTATACCACCTATAACAAAATAGTTTACATAATTTGAAAGCTTATAAAAAACTGACCACTACTTACATTAACAGAATTTTAAAATTGTTGCACATATTTGTTGCAGTTGTATAATTTTTTTTAAATAACTTTTAAACAAAACAATATTTAATTTTTTTGTTAATGTAAGTAGTAGTTAGTTTTCAATAACCTTTAAATGATGTAAACTATTTTGTTATAGGTTGCCTAGTTACTGAGATGTAATTGTCACACAGTTGGAAAAGGAAAATATATATATATATTTTTAAATAACTTTTTAATTAAAAATTCTGTTAGTGTAAATTATGGTCAGTT
The DNA here is from genome assembly GCA_034780555.1 of Coelogynopora nodosa. Classification (NCBI taxonomy): domain Eukaryota; kingdom Metazoa; phylum Platyhelminthes; order Proseriata; family Coelogynoporidae; genus Coelogynopora; species Coelogynopora nodosa. The sequence goes on along the minus strand of JAUZND010047589.1, from coordinate 626 downwards.
TTCAATGAACTTTCAAATGGTGTAAACATTTTGTTGTAGGTAGTATAATTACCAAGAAATAATTGTTGCACACATTTGTTGCACAGTTGTATAATGAAACCATTTTTATTAAATAAATTTTAAACAAAATAATATTTTTTTAAATTCTATTAATGTAGTTAGTGGTCAGTTTTCAATAAGCTATTAAATGATGTAAATCATTATATTAATATTATGGGTGTTATACTTACAAAGACATAAATTAACACACAGTTGTATAAGGAAAAAACTTATTTTTTAAATAACTTTTGAACAAAAAATAAATTTAAAAAGTCTGTAAATATAAATAGTGGTCTGTTTTTGACATGCTTTTGGATAGTGTAAACCATTTTGTTGTAGGTAGTATAGTTACTACCAAGATATAATTGTCATACAGTTGTATAAGAAAAAAACTTATTTTTTTCAAATAACTTTTAAATAAAATAATATTTTTTAATTCTGCTAATAGAAGTAGCAAATTTTTTTTGGGAATCTTGGCATGCCAAAGATAAAAATGTTATACCAATTTTTCATGCCTTATATTTTAAAAAATGCTGATTTTTCATGCCTCATGCACACCTACTATTAATTTTGGATATAATGTTAAA
>JAUZND010047578.1:0-19996 GCA_034780555.1 Coelogynopora nodosa | reverse complement strand
CTCGTACCGGAATACGGATTAGCTTAGTTCGGGTTAATTTAGTTCGTATTAGCACTAATACGCGTACGGGAATTCGGCCCTATGACAAACTTTAGTAAATAAATCTGGATTAATGTTATCAAGTGCATCAATAATAAACTGCCGAAAGTCTTTAATAAATTCCCAGACACAACAGTTCACTGGACGTATGTCAGGAGATCTTAAAAGAAATTAAACGGGCCTACGTCTGCCAATATTCTTTTATTAGGAAATGACTCATCCAGGAATACTCAGACAGCTGTTGCATGATAGGGTGGAGCCCAAACCAATGCAGGTGTAATCAATGCAGGCCCAATGACAGTCTTCAATTTGTTTTCAGTAATTTTCCCCAGTGACAGTTCCTTCAAAAAATTATGGACTCAATGGTAAAGTGAGGATTTACATCATTCCAATAAACACAATTGTGCCTATTTACATGTCTTGACATCTTGAAAGAGGCTTGTTAGTCCGCACAATCTCGTCTAGAAAGGTAAGAATACCCTCACACTTACTTATAGGGCTAAACTATTCGCAAAATTGAGACCTGCAACCAAGCTCATCCACCAGAAATCATTGAATAAGTTGTAAAATATATTATTTCATATTTAGTTTTGTAAGTATTTTATGTAGTGAGGTTCGTTTTATACCTATTTTGAAACTATACTAGGCTTACCTTGTTAATTATATACTATAAATAATAATATGGTAACTTAACGAACATCCTGTACAGTATGAGACATATAATTATCATTTAATCACAATATGTTAAAAAATACCAATTTTGCCTCACTGATGGTATTGAAATACAAATAGAACAAATGACTAAGGCCTGGCTTTTTACCGCAGCAAACATATACTAGACATACCATGAACTCATTGGGTTTCATAAGACATACTACTGATCACTAAACACTAAGTATACACAGTATACTAAGTATACACTAAGTAAACACACAGGATGTGTCAAATTAAATGCCTGAACTGTGTGGTTGGTGCTCACAAACATATCTTATGAAACCTAAGTTGGGCTATTAGTAAGTATAAAAAAATATAAATGATGTAAAGTCTTTAGCCATTTATAAAATCAATTATTTTTAACTGATCGATTTTGACGTATTCAATCAATTAAAGTTGTACAGTTATCTATTTTTTTAAAAGTAGAAAAAGCGAGGTTGGAAAATGTGGTAAATAACATTATTCTTCATAGTGTTAAATGCAAAATGAACTAACCTTTTATTTTTTTATCAATAGGTCAATTGACCCCTTCTCGACGTATTGAAGAAGTTAATTGAATGTTATTAAAGTAAACTATTATTGAAAACTTCAATAAACTCATGCTTCATCAATTGTTATATTACATAATCACCCAATTATAAAAATATACAATTTACAGTAATATTTATTATTTTTACTATAGCCAGAAAAGGGCGAAGTTTTCTTATGTTGAATACAATAATAATAATACTAAATACAATATAAAAATATAATATATATATATAGAAATTCTGCTTTTAATAATGTTCGAGGTACAATGTATATCATATTATATTTTGAAGTTATAGGAAATATCAATTAAGGATAACATATTTTTAACAATACTGTTTGGCAGAAAATGTTGAATTTTTAATATTAATTTAACATATTTGTCTATGTTTTAAAATTGGTATATGAAAACATCCTTGATATTTAGAGAAAAAAAGTTCTATTATCTGCATTTCATTATTAAAATTAATAATGAAAATTGATATCGACTAAGTAATAATAATTGATTTTTATAAATATTTAAAAAATTTGGAATTTGTATTTCTATGTTATATAGACAAACAAAATGTGGTTATTAAAAAATATTTAGAAAAAAATTAAAACATTTGATATTGTTTAAGCCAGTACCAGCCAGTTAATAATGTGAAATGACATAATATTAGGATTATTTATATTCAAGATCATACATGATGTCATAGGATCAATGACATCACTACGTGAAATAGCATTTGTACAGATTAATGATACGAATATAAATTATTTTGATATGCAATGTATTACAAATTATATGCACATGCTACACAAGTGGATTATAAATGTTCCCACAGCAATGTGCATCCAACATAAATATCACGTTCAAGAAGAAGAAGTGAATTTGAGCAGTGTAGATGTTGCATTCGTTACAGGCAGACGTAGATTCAAGATTGAAATTTCGTCATCCACATCTTAGATAGCGCAATCAAATTGACAAATGTACAATGGATTGCTTTTTAGAAAACATTCTGGGCTAAACTAGTTTTAAGTGTTTGCGGTAATCTTTTTTTTTACTATTTCCATCTATCTACCGTAATAGTGTATTGTACTTGAAAGAGACATTACTACTATACGATCGGTTTGCAACTGTTATTAGGGGCAAACTACCAGTATGAATTTACTACGTAGACTTTTTGAGTATCAAATTATTAAATATTTCTAAACTTTTCCATTATACAGCTTGGACAAGTGTTTTCTCCCCTGTTTGAAATACGTCGATGACGTATTGATTTTAATTACAGTAAATGGTTGGCTGCTCCAACACACAACGGTATTTTAATGGTTCAAAGCAAAGGCCTTTTTGTCAATACCAAATAATTTCGATGTTGCCTCAAATCCCAAAAGTGCATTTTGAAGGTTTTTTTTCATATTCCAGCATTTTTGGTTGTTAGTAACATTTGACGTTTGCTCTGATTTTAAATATATATCATATGGAATATGTTTTCACATAAGCATAGAGCAATATCAACATTTCAGTCTTATCTTCAATCAAACTAGCATGTTTTGAAGTGTTTGAGATATTGATGTTTGAATGATCAATAAATCGGCATCAGAAGTTGCATAGAATACACATACATTTTACTTCCGTAAAATAGATGAAATATAAATGAAGACATTTTGTTTGTTGATCGAGTTGTATAGAAATTGTTCTTCCTTTGATGAAAATATCCTATATCATTTATAAAAAGAATAGTTGGACTGCCAGAATATTTGTTTCGAAGGAAATATTGTCGAGCCCGCGATCTCCAGATCTCACAGTCTGCGACTTTTTCTTATGGCATCCATTACGAGATCGTGTTTATGAAGAACGACCAATAAATCGTCGACAATTGGCTCAGGAAATATATATGAAGAGATTCAAAAATCCCTCGGCAGATATTTCGGGATGCTTATCGATCATTCAGACGAAGGTGTGAGCTCTGCATCAACAATGATGGATAACATGTTAAACATTTGTTATAACTTAAATTTCTTATATATTATATTATTATAAACTCATTAATGTTGAACAATACTGTTTTAAATTTATTATATTTTTATATATTATAAATGTGTATTTTAGATATTGTTTTTGCATCACCCTGTATATATTATATATACATATATATTAGTATGTTATTCTACAGAAGAGACTCTTTCCAATGCTACCAAATTTATTGCTGTTGCCAATTTGTTTAAATTTAATCGATACTTTAGGTTCCCTTATTTAACTATTACATACATTTGAAGTATATGCTCATTGTAATATAATTCGTGTGAAGTATTACTAAATCCAATCATTATTTGGCAGGTGTGGGGTTTGGTCTGCTGCTAAGTCTAAAAATACGTAACACAGATGTCCAGTTCTTCACCACCGAATATACTTTAGTAGTAGCCTATGCTTGAAAGGCTTCATTAAATGTGACCTTTTTATTCTATACTATTATGATAAACTATTATTAAGCTCTACATTTAAAGTAGGATGAATTCCCATACTCCATAGTCAAAAACTATTTTTACAAAAATAAGCAGGTTGTAAAATTTAAGAATTAAATTACGATCATTAAATTTTAATATAGTTAACAACTGTTTGATCATAAAGTTTAGTCAATCTTTCACAAGTATTATAGTTTCAAACCTAATTTATAAATTATCAACCATTGTTAAGGCAACCTCTTTTCCTTATTTCGATCGCATTAGTTGACTGTTTTCGATGAAACTAGATGTCCTTTTCAACTTTTACGAGTTCTTTTCAATAATCCTTGACGTCGGCTGAAAGTGGCCTGTCCCCATATATATCTACACATTCAATTATAAAATCAATACTATGTACCGTATATACAAAATTAGTTCATACGATACTTGTATCAATTATTGTTGAGGTACATACCCACTCCATCATTTGGGAGAATTATTGCTTTACTCGCTATACGTAAGGATTTAGTTGGCAGATGTTTTCAAAAAGTTTTATCCGATAAGCCAAAAGACTAATTAACTTGAGTTAATTAAATTGAGAGGAAAAATTATTTTTTAATATTTTGTCGAGGTTACTTTATAGATAAGTTAAGCCATCCATAACTACATAAATATTCAGTATTAAACATTTTAACAATTAGTACTGATGTATTCTTATGTTTTAGTTATATTCGAGGTCCCGCATTGTTCACAATTTTTATTTTATTGATTTCTAAAAAAAAGGTAGATATAATTTCTTTCATTAATTTATGTTGAATTAATAAACGACATAATTTTTCAGTGCTGTACTGTACTGTACGAATATGTCAGTCACGCCGCCAGGCTTTAAGACAGTGTGCTGATATATTTAATTAATTATAGGTCTCGTTAACAAACAAATAATAGTTGTTAGTGGTAAACACTATAGAGATGTAAATAGTAATTAATAACATATGTGTAAGATTATAATATAATATAATCACAATCGTAAGTAATATATAACAATAATAACACATATTCTAGTAACATAACATAACTTTTTAGCTTTTATAGCTTATCTTTTGGGTTCATGACACTTAATCAAAACTGCGTACATTGTGTACTATTAGCTTCACGCATAATATCGATATGTATATATATATATATAGTATATATTAGTAATTCCGAAATAGTGTAGCTCATAGCCTATACCATAAAAATCAACAATTTCGTTCAACGGCTGCAGCTGTATAGGTATCTGCAACTATTGTATATTTTGTACCTTAGATATATATTTTTTCTACTGCGTTTACGTACAATTTAAAATAATTCTACCATATTGTGATTTACTAATTTTCGGGATAATTCTGTACAATTTCAAAGTATAGATATAAAAAAGATATAACTTCAAGTTATGTAAGTAATTCACTCGGCATATTGGGCTATTAAATTATTCAAGTATGCTATTCCAAAATCCAAAAATGTGCTTTCAATTACTAACAAATATCGGCAATATTGTATGTGTTTACTGTGAATACATATCACCTTTGAAAAGGGTGTTTTTGCAAGTATACCATTTTATTATTTGCGCTTGTAAATTTTTCTTAATCATTTTGTACATAATTTTATATCGTCAGAAAGTTAAGAAAAAACGTTGACGCAAGTTTGTAAATCGGAGTCCTATACAACACAATTCGAGTGATAACAATATATATATATTTCAAAATGAAATAATCCCTTTATCATTTGACATTCGACAAAATTAATTTATAATAGTAACAAACAAAAACAATTTCTAGGGGTTACTGTTACTATACTAGATTACTACATCATGTGCTTCAAAATGACAGGTCTGCTCATCGTAAATACAAAAAAATTAAGAAACAGTAATCACAAATTACCCACCTAGAAAGGCGAGTGTTGACTCTGTTCAAGATTCCCGAGAACTGGCTCACCCAATTTTAATGACCATAAATAGATTTAAAAATCTATAACTATTTTATCTATATATAATTATAAATATAGTATTCATTAAGTAAATACACATATATATATTATTTATGTCATTTTAAAACATAATTAGTAAACAATTTTATTTTTTGAAAAGTAATCATCATGGATATCTATTTTTTTCTACAAACTTATTTTTTGTTCTAAAATGACATAAATAAATCATTGCAGATTACTTTTAAATTAATAAAATGAAATTTGTGAATTTTGTATTTTCATAATTGTTATGTTTGTTACTAATTATAACTGTTGCATTATTTTAATATAACAAAAACTTTTTGATTAAATGTTCAGAGGATGGTGGAAAATAAACCTTTTTCACATATTATACTGTAGAATGTATTTGTTATATTTCACTCATTTTGATACTTTAAATAATATAATTAATAAAATTATGTAAGTATTAAATAATTGTAATATTATCTAAAGCGATTAAAGTTACTTTTCATAAAATTTGGTTATGTTTTAGTTATAATTTTTATTGTTTTATTTATTCATATTTTTCAAATATTTCCATTTTAAAATTTAATTTATTCATTTTCTTTATTTTTATTATATTATTATTCATTTTATTTATTTATTCATTCATATGATATAAATAATTAAGTCCAATATAATTAAATAAAACCGTTTCTTGTATAAAAACATTGCTTTAAAGGGTAAATGTATTAAATAATTGTAAATCTTACAGATTTTACCAAAAATATACTATATAGTCAACTATACTTGTTTGAATTTATTAATTTTACTAAATTGCGTGATTGTTAGAATTTAATATTTGAATTGTACAAAAAGTGTAAAATACGAAGTGATTTTAATTTACATTACTATGTGTTTGGTGTAACTTGAATATAATTATTTCAATGATAATCTATTAATTAACGTATTTATAACGTTTTTTCTCTAAGTCGGGCCACTGTATTAAGCTATATAGCTAAATTTGCAAAACACGAATGGCTGGTTTTCAAAATGGAAAATTTGATTATGTGTGTTTTCACCAAAACTTTGAGTGAGTCTTCCTTATTATTCTATTAATAGTATAAATTTCCTTTTCTGAATTTTAAATGTAAATGATATAATATTTTACTCACTTGTAAATAAAATATTATTACATATTTACGAAAATTTCTTTCCACCGTTTGATATTATGTGTTCGAATATAATATATTCTTTTACTTTACAAATTCAATGTGATATAACCTTACATTAAAAACATTAGTAATAAAGTAATCAAGTGATGTGTCATATGTTTTGTGTCCATTGTTTTTTAAAAAATAATGACAATCATGTGTTTTATATAAGTAATCAAAATAAAACACTAAAAATCAATAATTTGTAATAATGTTTATGCCTTTTCTAAAATTTGATAAGCAGAAATTAAATTTACTGATCTATTTTGAAGATTTAAATTGTAGTCTTCAGAAACCCTTTTTTTTAACTATAAATAATTTATTGAAGTTCTTGCATCTAAAAAGAGGAAGTATAATTTTATCGAAATCAATGATAATATTAAAGATTTATTAAGATTATATTAAAATATAAATTACTTTATACAATTGTTGATTCTAATTTTATATACTTGAAATATTTCGATTAATATACTACACATAACTGATTTCCATAGAACAATATTTTGTCGCATCAAAAGTTGTATTGTATAAGAAAACATGAAAGGATTTTTATGCTAACTGTCTAAAGTAGGGATTATACTATACATAGTTTATCCATCATTTCGTTAATAATCATATAATCATCGTATAAGCATCATTGGCTCTTCTTTGAATGACATAATAATTTTAAATATTTTATTTAAAAGTTATATTTTTACTAAATATACAACTTTTTAAAAACTATGTTGTGAATTCATAATTCAAGCAATATTTACTTTACAGACCAAAATATGAGAAAAATCTGCACTATACAATAAATTAAGAAACTAATACAATTTATTTTAAGTTAACCAGTTTTCGCAAAATCAAATAATTATTATTTTAGTATATAATTTTAGCAATATAAAAACTAAAAATTAACAATTCATTAACATTTATTTTGTCCAACGCAAATTTGCACAAGTGGCGCCAAATTATAATAATTAGTATCCGTTTCGGAATAACGATTTCTACCTAATATACCCTAAAACATCCTTACTCATGAACGGATCAATAGCTTTCAAAATATAGTATGTATTATAAACAACTCACTTATATTTAAGTAATAAATAGTTTGGTGACGGCTTTATCTCTTTAGTTAGTAATACATTAATTAAATTTATTATATTTGGTTATCTGTTTTTAAAATATATTTTTTATATCATAATATACTTAATTTGAATATTATTCAATTAAAAAGATAATTTTATATCCAGTTCTGGATTAGTCTACGTGTCAAAAACAGAACCCCATCTTTTTGGGTACTTTAGTAACTAAAATTAAGTTCTTTAGCCTATTTTAAAAGGCTGCATTGAGAATAGAGACAGAATTACATATATTCATATCTTTACTGAGTTAATTAAAAAATGAATTAAATTATTCACCGTTAGAGAATATTATAATGACAAGTAATTTGATTGATTTTTTAACATAATAACGGCTAAACTTAAAAAAATAGTAAATTTAATTAATTCGATTTTTACTTTCATATTTTCTTTCAATATAACCTATGGACATTGATAAGATGTTTATAAAATCTCATTAGTATAAAGTTATACGATTACAAAAATGAAGTTACGTGTAACTTAGTAACTTATATTTTGTTTATATGGTAACATGATACTATGCCCCCTTTCCCGTGATACAATAATAGTATTAAGTAATTTAAAAATGCGTATTGATTAATTATTGCCATGTGGAGACTTTACTATCTATATCATTTATTTCATGAAAGTATATGATTGCGTTTAAATTACAACTATCAAAAATGTTAAGAATGCAACTGAGTACTGTCAAAGTCTCAAATATATTTGTATGAAAATATATAATAGATAGACTACATTAATTATGCCATACTTAATTATTGGAACTAAACGTGCCCAATAATTTAACCATACACTATATTGTAGAATGAGTTTCACTGAGTAATAAAATGTATGTATGTAAAGGAGGTCATTGTCATTTCAAAGAAATATGTATGATATTCAAAAATGTATGTATGTATGATATTCAAAAAAAAGTATGATAGAGATGCGCAAAGATAGTAGCATTTCATTTTTTTTTAGAAAATACATTATATAGATAAATACAATTAACTGTAAAATTAAAATAAAATTTAAAAATATAAATTGATGAGACTTGCAGTTAACTTTCTATGTTATTACTTTAAAGTAGAAATATTTAGATAACATAATGAACCTTAAAATATTATGCATAAATTAGTTAACATTAGAAATAACTAGCAAACAAAATAATGCAGAAAAAATTAATGAAAAAGTGGCTAACAATCTTGAGTAAGATTGAGTAATATTGAATAAAATATGAGTAAAAACTTTAAAATAGCAAAAAATAAGAGTGAAACCGATCATAAAACAGTAATTAATTTACATCTACAATATGCAATATACAAAATAGTTTAAATCAATAAAGTAAAGATCACTTCTACATTAATTATACCTTTTCATTGAGAATATAACAAAACAAAATCACAAACAAGACAAATGGAAAAATAACAGAATAAATAAGTGAATTAAGTCTATAATTATTACAGAAAAAAAGCATAATTACAATTGGCAAATATAGTGTATATATAAGATTAACTAATAAAACTTATATGTAAATGAAAAAAAGTATATGAAAAAAGTTGACAAATGTGAAAAAGCTTTCCCAGTCTATTTGGACACACAAATCAGTCTGTAATTTACAAAATAATATTGCACCCACGATATAGCACCAGAATAATACACACACACCCAGTGCCTGCCTGGCCACATATTATCACCCGAACATCACTCACAACAACCTTGGAGCAATAGGAGCAGCAGCAACAAACCATGTCAGTAGCTCAGTAGCCCAAGATACTGAGACGCGCCGCCTGGATCAGTCTTGTGAGATCCGAGAGCGGACTGGTGACCTGGAGAAAGGGGTCGTCAAGGAGGTCGGCACAGGAGGCTCGCTCCGCCGGATCCACGGTGAGACATCGGTCGAGGAAGACCCTGAGTTGGGGGGGTATCTCCTTCTGGATGTTTTCGTAGCTGGGTCGGCCCACCGTCTGGATCAGGAAGAGGGCCTGGGCACACGGCACACAGCACACGCGAAAGAGGGAATACTATTATTGGTTCGGTTTACTATATAGCAGGAAACATAATATGTAACATATTTAACAACTTTTTTTATATAAACCGGATATTAACGGTTGAATAAAGTTTTCGCTACTAATGGTTAATCTATGCTAATCTGCTCACAACTAATGTATAATATAAGAAAACGAAACGACACAATGGAGCCAAAGTAATAATATTAGTTGACATATATTAATTCCTATGTTAATATTATTATTGAGGTGGGACGGAAGTGGCTAAGATACTTTTTTGAAGTACACTCCCTCTAATACGCTACCAATTGTTTTTCTATTCTCCCGATTCCCCACCCCAATCTATCCCTTTTTTTCTTTCTCTTTGGGTATCGATATTTGTATGGTTGTCATTACAGTCACCTCTTTACCCCAACCCTGTTTTAGTATATTAGGATCGTGTAGATTATGTCTATGCAATAAGTATTTTTAAAATCATGTACGGAGGTTAACATAGTAAGCAAAGGTTAACGTAAAAGTCAACATCACTGACAACAGTGATAAAGTGTCAAACTTAATGGTGGTTTCAGATAACAATTAGCTTTATTTTCAACATAAAAATTTCGAAGGTTATATATGCAATTTAAAAAATATCTAATAATTTACTCCTAACTATATCTAGAGACAGAGTTTCTTAAATTAGAACTCTGACAGACTTAAAGTCAATGCAGCATATATAATAGAACAGTATAAACAAATAATCAAAAAAATTATATAACCATTAATATCGGGATTACCCATCTAGACACCAAATGGCAAATGTTCATAAAAAATTTTAAATGAGAAAAACAGAAACATTCTGTTTTATAAATTATAGTTTTAGTAAATTAGTTTGGATCGTGTAAGATAAAAAAAGTTTAATCATTGAAGGTTAAATTAATTATTTTTTACACAAATATTAATAACATATTCAAATATAATCGTTTTATTCTTTCTCTCATAAAATCTTCAACGTTTTATATATATCAATATAAGTAAACAGTTGAATTATGATGGATAATAATTAAAAGAAAATTTATATTAAAACATTGATATGAAAAATATAACAAAACAATAATTATATAAAATCAATTTGATAAAAAGTTTAGCCTTGTCTCAAATTAAGTTTATTGATTAAATAAATATTCAATTCGTTAGAGGATAAAGCGGCGTTGACTTATATACATGTATATATATATATACATATATATAATTTAATTTTATAATTTACATTTATACATATATATATATACATGTATATATATTATATATATATATCCTATAGTGATTATTCTACGTGACCATGTTAAGATTCAGGCTTCCTCAAGTTATAAAAATGGTTAATTATATTAGACATAAAAATTCTTTTTTGCGTCACATTTAAAAAAGTACGAAAATGACTATCTCTTTCAAATCAAGAAATATGAAGATATTTTCGTTGACAATATAATGATGTTGCTATACCGTAGTGCAAACTGACAATTTTACTCTCCGCGGTTCATTAATTGGTCCTAAATTCAGGATATTAACTTTTTTGCATGACCTTTTAAAGAGGGATGGATGTACCTTAACATTTCATTAGTTATAGTTGATCAATTATATTGATGCTATATTAGGTTCTAGTCCGAACGGCAGTCAGCATGTATAAGAAGTCAATTTAAAAATTCTTATTTTATAACGATAATAAAATGTGGTCGAATAGATGTTTGTTTCAGTTGTGAAAGCCCTATACTCCGCTATAAAATCGTAAACATAGTCAAGGCAAATGCGTTAAAATATTTAAAAAACTATCTTATTACCGATGTTAACTGATTTTTTTTTGCAAATGGCCGACATCCAACAGTTGCAGTAGTTAGAATGTATTTATTTCCTTTTAAAGTAATACTATAAATTGATTCATATGTGACATTCTAGAACCGTGGCAATACAATATATGCATTGCTTGAAACGAAAGAAAACGCAAACTCTGATCAACTAACAGAACACTATAATAATTAATCACGAGGAGAAGGGAAAACAAAACATGATGTCCGCACTGACTGTCATTTTTGACTAATAAAACCGAGTCATATCACTGTGCCGTGGACATGATTGCGAAAGTACATCGTCAGAAAGATTATTACAAATTTATAATTAACACAAATTCGCTAATTGTTGAAGGTATATAAACAAAATCTCACATTATTGCCGCAATAGGAATAAAAAATAAATAACGATATTTGTATTTCTCATTCCTGATTATATGAAAGCAACATAATTTATGGATATAACCGACGATAAAATGATTAATATCAAAAGATTACCATTTAAATTATTTGTATAAAATTTGAGTAGGTTCCATTAATTAAATAAATTATATTTATATATCTCATAAATTATCGATATACAATAGATTAATTATAAATTGTTATCTGAAAAAAAAATGACATATGAAATAAAATTTTTAATAGAAATTATTAACTGATTTCATAAAATATTATTACTTAAGTTAATTTTGCATCCTTTTTCTGGCATGATATCTATAAAAAATCTTTAGCCATTAACTAAATTGATGAAATTTTCTTAATCAATTAAAATTTTCGTAACATCTCAAATTGATTAAGTCCCCATAAATAAGATCCATAATTAATATTATATAAAAGAATAAAAATAAATATTATGTTCTTTCAATTCTACATTATTAAATAATTTTAAATAACTCAGTTGATATTATTTGCTTTGAATTTATATTTTATCGTTTGTTTGAAGTATTTTTATATAAACAATCTTATAATAATGACAATATAAACCAATAATCCTGCCCCCTATAAATAAAAACAATTAATATATAGTAAACATAGCTAATTAATTTGACTCAATTTTCTCATGCTATATAGGCAAAATAAACTACAATCTTAGTCAACATAGAGACACAGATAAGAGTACCACGGAATTAATTTCTGAAGCCATCGGGCGAATAGACTGAAATTTGATTAGAGACACACTCTTCGCGGTAGGATTCCTCATGCGCTGACTTATCACGTATGCTGTGAACAGCTCACTTCCGAAGATATAGTGCGATATCAATATTAATATCTTTGATTGTTTTGACCATTTTTTATTTAAAAAAACTGGCACACGCCTAACCATTATAGCGTTCATTCCTTATATAGTGACAGATGACTGATATATATATATATATATTGTATATATAAGTTTCTTGTTTCAAACGTTATGATATCATTGCATACTTGATATAGATAATTGAGGTTACCTTCGTTTTTTATTTTGATAGTAGAATGAGTATTGCTGAAAAGACGAGGCTTGGAATATGGTGTACTATTAACTGAATGATAGACAAGAGACGGATGTTTGAGCCTAGAGCACATGTGAAAGACTAGTTCAACCTCTCCGAAGTTTGATTTATGTTGAAATTGTGGTTGCAAAAGAAAAGTGAGGTATAAAGTAGACATTTATAATTTGAATTTAACGAAGCACAGTTTCCAATAAACGATTAGATGGTTACTTTCTTTAGTTTAGTTTAGTATAGCGTCACCGAAACATATATTGATATTTATATGGCTAAAGTTTATAAAGTATAAATTCAATTTTACAATACAATTGAATTCCAGAGATTTAATTTTAATTGTTCAAACGCATTTTCAGATATTAAAAAAATAATGAACATATACTTGATTACTCCACCAATTTTGTACAATAAGGGTTCATATTGGAACTATATACATATTTTTATTTCAATATAATGCATTACTGAACAAACGTTACTGAACAAACCTGACTTGTTCCAAAATTCACTGATAAAATTATTTACAATTATTAAAAAAATTGGTAAATCGGTTCATGCTATATCCAATTATTTAATGGAAATCCCGCTGAAAACATCTTAACAAACGACGACTTCAATACAAATTAAAAAACTTTTAAAAATACAGAATTGTTTGGTGTTTGAAAAAGCTTCTTATATAAAAATACAAAATTGCTGTAGTTACTTTTGTTGCATATTGCACTCACTACTTTTGAGTAGTATGTCAATATATGTACCTCAACTTTGGGAAAATTCAACCGAAAACGATATCAAGATAATGTTTCTCCCATGTTAACAAAAAGTTTAAATATTTTAGTATGAGATATTATGTTCGTTAACACAGGTCGAGATCTATACCATTGAGTCAGATTCCTTGAACTGAAAGAGACTAGTAGTAGGGAGGGATAATCTAAAATTACAATCCTACAAAACATAGATTTATTTAAGGAACGAAATATCCTTCGACCGTATTCAAAAACAAACAAAAAAATTAAATATTGAAGTATACCACTCAATATGGCTTAAATTTTTATTAGACACGTATTAATAAAAAAAACTAATGATGTTTACAACCATCCAAGTATAAATTGTAAACAAGAATAATTACATGTTTGCTATAATTGCAGAAATAGTTAATCAAATTTGACAGTGTCTCAAATTAGAGCTGTTTCTGAGGGGAAATGTTTTGTTTGTTTAAATTAAATTGTTAGAATTAAAAATAGTTATAAGTTATGAGTTATAATTAAGTAGAGTTATAAGTTGTGAGTTATAATAAAGTAGAGCTATAAGTTATGAGTTAGAATTAAGGATAGTTATAAGTTATGAGTTATAATTAATTAGAGTTATAAGTTATGATAGTAAATTAACACATTCTTTTTAATTCTTCAACACAACCCCCACAAACATTTTTTTTAAATAGAAATAAAAAAGGGGAACCAAAAAATTACAAAGCAACTGTCAAATAAGAAACAAAATGTTATAATTAATATCAGGATAGTTCACAGAAAAACAAACATTTCTGATTAAACTTTAGAAAGGTCAAACAAAAAGAATTAGTTATCATCAAACCACATTTTTTTATGTTTATACAATTCAAGCAGGCCTGGAGTGATAAAATGACAAGTCAAACCTGTGACTTTAAAAGACAGTCTGTAAAATCCAAAGAAACAGAATAATAATTGGGGACAGACCTGATCATAAAGAAAAACATAATAATAAAGAATTAAGTACTGCAGTTATAAGTGTTCGAATTGCAATAGTTGAAATAATTTAAATTGTTAATTTCATTTGATTGATTAATCCAATATTTAAATATTATATTTTAATAAATATTATTAAATACTTTAAAAAGTTATTGCTTGATAGACATAATTTTGAATACATTTAAATGCTGCTAAGTTTCTCAATCCTTACACTATTTAACTCAAATTATTATATTAAAAAATGTTTCAGGTAAATTATAGAAGGTCGTCAAGACTTAAGAATTATAAGAACATAAATTATTGTGATGTATAATAATATCGTTTCCTATAAATAATATTGCATTATTTTAAAACTTATATATTTGGATTAAATATTGAAATCCAACATTAAGCCAACATTTGTATATTCTCTACATCTCAATATTTTCAATATTAATTTACTTTTGTCAATGTATTTTCTTTACATTCTCAATGTACACATGTCATTTTATATTTGTTATATAACATTTTGGGTCAGTCATAAAGCCAAAATTGCATATTTAATATAGTATTTCAATTTACTATTTGATACTACGAAAGATAAATTTTCTTTTCTATACGAGAATTCTACATACAAAGATACAAAAATTGTGTTATTCAAGAACATTATATCTTTGGAGACATTTGGTTGAAATCAAAGAAATTTAGAAACGATTAAAAGTTAAGTTATAAATTCTATTATTATTATTTTAACGATAATTGAGCATATTTTAGTATTATAGAATAAGATTATAAGATTACTAAGATTTTTCGTAAATTATTAGAAGTAGTTAAATAATATTTTTCAATGGATGATAGAGATGTTGAAAATGAGATATTAGCTCTATATCAAAGAATTCCTATGCTTAAACTATAAGTTACTGGTAATGCTTTCGAAATTTGGCTTTCAATCGTAACCCGATATTTAGAAAGATGAACATTTTCGCAAGAGGATAGTCTATTATTTTGTTGTGACATCATTACTGAAGGAATAGATTCTAAGAAGTATTACAATGATATTGTAGAATTATTATGACATAAAATAAAGGCCGCCGTAAGTCGGACTTTTGTCGTTTTGAACTTTCCGGGATAAAGCAATTCGCTACGGAAACAATTTCTGATTTTTTAACAAAATTTTTAATATTAGCTAGAAAAGCGTATCCAGAATAAGAGAGAAATATACAAAAAACTTTTATTAAAGCCCAATTCATAAACGGTATTTTAAATAACGGAATAAGATAGAAATTGTTATTTGAAAAGACTGAAACATTAGAAGGAGCAGTTACAACTACACAATTAATTAGTTACAATTAAGTAGAGGCCAAAATTATTAACTCAAAATTACACATTAATAAATTAAAGCTTAATAAATTCGGTGTCTACTCCACTTAGTCGAGATCTTCGTTACTGTGATAACCATGACACATGAAAATACGTAGAAATCAAAGGATTTTCTGTAATTAGTTGGAGAACTTTGTGAAGTAATACTTGTAAATACTTGTGAAGTAATACTTGAAGTAATTAGTGGAGAACTTTGTGAAGTAATACTTGTGGTGTGCTCACCAAACCTACCAAGCAATTGTTTTCAGGGGGGTGGGGAATTTCCTATTTGAACCTACACCTCCCCCCTTTCTCTATTTCTCCCATACCCCTTTTTATCCTGATAGGATAACCAAAAAATGATTAACAATTCTATAGGCCGACCCCGTATGGGCTCAATAAAAAAACCGCTCCTCCAGGAAGCGGGGAAAAAGGAAATTGGGTGAGGGATTTTGAATCCACCACCTCCCCATCGTAAGAATATGTTGCAAAAATATCTATAGGAATGGTATTTCTAATCACATTCATGGTTATTTTACATACATCTGATTTTTCAAATGCTTCAGTTAAATACCATTGCAGGGATTTGAAATTATGTCAAATTATTTAATCTACTTTTATTGTTAAAAATAAGAACATCGCTCTCGATCTCAACTCGGGTTTCTATCGTGAAGTAGTTGACACCAGCAGATTAATTAATTAATCAATTACATAACTTTTCTTAATTTCGCATGTGCTATCTCTTGAATGCCGCTTACCTTCTGTATATTCTATTTGTGAATTGTATTTATGTAATACCTTCTCCTCAGTATATGTAATGGTTGTGTTCTGTTATTTAACATTGTACTCATGATTATGAACCTTAGTTAGATACTTTTTTTAGTACTTTTTTCATTGCTTCTTTGCCCCTGAATAAATTACGTGAAATATTGATCATTAAAAATGGCATGAATATCAATTTGGGTCCAGTCAACGCACCCTCTCAGGCTTCATATTGATGTAGGGCGGCTCTCCTGCGACCATCTCTATGAGCATGATGCCGAGGGACCATATGTCGATCTTGGCGTCATAGTTACGCTCCCGCTTGATCACCTGGAATGTGAGCACAAATAGTTTAGTTAAGAATTGTGCTACTACTACTACTACTACTACTAATCATAATTAGATTATACTTTTAAATTAAAAAGATGAAGTTGAATTAAAGTTTAGAAAAATGAGAACACACTAAATGAAATAAAGTATTGAGAATTATAAAAGTGTTGAAATAAATTTAAAATATATAACGTTATAATATATACATATTTAATAGGTACTAATTGCCTTATAAAAAGTCTTTGAGCATAACAAAGATCAAGCCATCAATTAATAAGGTAATAGTTTTAGCTTGACATATAGCATATATTCATTTATATGTCAGTCACTCAGTCATCGGGCACAAAACTAATATATTTAAATTAGTATTTTGCATTATCTTGTCTTTAGATAGCCACAATACTGCTGTTTAGAATGTATTATCTGCTTCACAAAGGTGCACCCGACTCGAAACAGCCATCCTTCACTTCCTCTATAAGGGCAACATAATATTGAGCTCAATAGATTAGTTAAAAACCAAAGTGTTTTGAAACATATTTCCGGTTTCTGCCCAATAACTCGTGTAAAGGATTTCTAAACAACATTAATCTAGTTACTAAGCACAGTATGTGGTCACCTCTGGTGCCATCCAGTAGGGGGTGCCAACCATGGTCTGCCGGCGCGACTGTCGGGAGCCCAGCTGGGCGCAGAACCCGAAGTCGGTAATCTTAACCTGGCCGGTCGCCTCCCCCAGCAGAATGTTGTCCGATTTAATGTCTCTGTCGGGGTGTCCAGGTTGGACAATGAAATTATGTTCAGTGGGGTAAGGGATGAAATGTAGTTACGTATATCATTTTAATATGATCAAACATCGAGACTAAAAGATATCTTAAAATTCATCATTCCATTGTTATATATTACAAGTTATATAATATTGAATAATATACGTTTATAAATAATTTAACCATCTATAATATGTGTTTTCATTATTTTCTTAATGCAGCTGTAATTTTTTTTGAATCGCTGAATTTTGTTTTGGACCCTGATGGCTGCCATATTCCTTTAAAAAGATTTGATTGTTTATTAATATCAAAATTCCAAAATAAATATCTGCGACAGACTTCAAGATATACTCTGCAGACTAAATTTAGTCGAATATGAAAAGTTGCATATTGAATAAATCATAAATATTTCACAAATTCAAGTATGCATGTCTATGGCGGACAAAAAGGTATCACAATTAAAACGAGGTATTCTAACAGACGCATATCATCTGGGTGTGTGTCTATCTATCTATCTACCCCAACTATCAGTATACATATGCGTGCGTGTGTGTTTGTGTGTATGTTTGTCTGTTGTGCCATCCATGATCGATAAGACCATGTTTTAACCTATAGCTTTGAAACTTCCTCTATAAACTAATTAACATCATTAAGATGTACGATTTGGTGTTAGTTATAGTTGTTAAAAACCAGATTCCAACCAGATTCCAACGAATAAATTTCATCAAGTTATATGAACTATCTAGTTGTCCTTGATACTATATACAACAATAAATAAATAAAATGGTGAGCAATATGTTCAACATTTATCAAGTCTAGCTTAACTGCGGCTATATGCAAGTAATTGTTTAACATAGTAACATTAGCAAAATCAATTTTAATCTTGAATTCCGATACGCCAGCAGTAGGAAGTAGTAATTAGTAACAGCAGAAATTTTATTAAAACATTTGTATTCTTGGAAATTTTTATCTGTGGAAATGAAGGCAATTTACATACTATAGTTTAATATATAAAGTAAAATTTTAATAATATATGTGTAAACAATTCTAATACTATTAAAATATAGCCATTAAATAGAATGTGACATTTTTTATTATTTTTATTTATTTATAATTATAAGCGATAATATTTATTTTGAAAGGAGTATGTGAAATTTTGCCGGGAGCTTTCATAAATAATAAAACTTTAAATTATTTAAATATTACAGAAATATTTTAAATAAAATGCATCTATGTATTTTGTATGGATTGACAATATACTAAAAAGTGTTTTAAATGTTTAAATGTTTCTAGAAAGAAACTTTTTCTTCTTTTCATAGTAATGAATTGATATAAAATGACCATTAAATAGTTCAATCAGAACAATTGATTTTTTTAATCAGTCCGATGTAATAGTTCTACATATGGCATAAATAAAATATAATGAGAGACAAAACAGAACTTCGTTAACGTTTATATAAAATTATCAGAAGAAAATTTACTTCACTTTTAAAATAATCAGTTTCTGATGCAAAATCAAAACAATGGATTGTTAGAAATAAACTATATTTTCGGTGATAACTACACCTTCATCAGAGTAGAGGGAATATATTTGTACATATTTTTATTGATAATTATAATGTTATATTACATAGATAATTTTATTAATTAAATTCATTTTAATTTGTTTTGATGATAAGACAGAAAAACACAAAATCGAGCAAAATGACAATACATGGAAAAGAAGTAAATATCTAGGAAGTATGTTTGACACATTAGAAGATATTAAACATAGACATCAACTAGCTATCAATGCCTTCAAC
>JAUZND010047567.1:0-20000 GCA_034780555.1 Coelogynopora nodosa | reverse complement strand
AAATCATTTTATGCAGCTTGTGCTTTTTTCCTTTATTATATTACATTCAATATGCTGCTTAAGGAGTCTTTCATCTAGTATAAATACTATTTGAGTATCATTTTAAATTGCTGGTTATTTTAATAAGCAATTTTATTATTCAAGTTAAATGTATATCATTTACGATAAACTTATTTTTTCTATTAATGTTGTAAGTTTTAGCTCCTAATATCATCGGCAAGTATAAAAGCCAAGGGGGGTTTAAAATAGTTCAATAATTTTAACACCATTTTTTTCTGGTATGTAAAAATATTGGAAATTATATTTGTTATATTTTTTTGTTACATAAAACTATTTTATCCACTGAGTAAAAATATCGGGGTAATACATTATACAGTTCAATCAAAAACTTAATTTCTTTGAGAGAAATAATTGGCATACCCCCCCCGTAAGAAGGATTAAACCTGAGAAGTTTTATGGCCCCTATCAAATAACTAAATGTACGGGATTTTGATATATTTCGTTATCTCTATTAGTTGTTTCTATTACGAAAAGCATAAGTAAAATAAATAAAGTATATACAAATTCGACGACACATTGATAAGATACATCAGACATAATGACATTTAAAAAATAATAATAATATACATTTTCGTGCATTAAAAATAGTAAAACTTTGTATTTTAAAAATGTATACATTTGAACTATTTATGCCTCATCCTACTTTCCACAATATTGATTACACCGCGTTATAAAAAAAATGTAGGTTGAAAATATCGATCAATAGCCTATATATATTATATAAAGTTCTATATAATAAACTATTTAGTTGAATAACAAAGTTGCTACATGAGAAAGTAGACTTCTGGCGCTCAACTTTTGGAACAGATTGTCTGCATTATACAAAGTATATAGATATTTCATCCGCTCATTATCTGACTGATTGATTATATAATTAACCGGAGTTATACACAAAAGCCACATTTATTTACATAAGTTTATCATTCTTGGTTGAAATATTTCATGCCGTGACCTATGTGAACTATTAATACTAACGTTATTGGTTAACTATGGGTTGTTATCTATGTCATTAAAAGTTATTAGTTATATTACTAGTTTCCTGTTCATCGATCGATGGTATATTTAATAAACTATTATGAGCTTGGTACATTTTTTAAAATAAATCAATTCCAGTGTTGATAAAGTCAGTACTGAAACTGAATATTTATTTAATATTTAAAATAATAAATATAGGGTGTATATATACATTAGTTCATTACCATATAAAACAGAAATATGTTACTGAACAGAATACAATATATACAATATATACTATGTTTTTACTTTCAATATTTTGTTATCAATTTAATTCGCTTTTTATTATTTTCAAATTATATTATGTCTATAGCATATGTATGTTTCACTTTTTATTTCGTACTGATGAACAAGGACCACTTATATCATAAAATTATATGTTTTTTTTAATTATTCGCGAAAGATAATAGTTCATTATAATTAATCAAATGTGTAACCATATATATATATATGTATGTGATCTGACTATTCACGATGTGAACTTCATGACATACTCATACTCATACTCAGTGCTCTGTCTCTCTGCTGTTTGTACTGGTTCGGCGCTTAGTGCTTACTTATTATTAATATACACCTCCTATTTACATGAAGTATAATATGTTAATATTAACAAAATGACCGTTGGTAAAAAACAAATTTTCAGATGTATTCATTAAAACAACTAGGAATACAGGGCTGTATTTAGTGATAGGCTACATTCCGGTATCCGGCGCTAGAGCTGTAACTAAGGTAAATAGGAAATTATTTAGAATTATAAATAAATGGTGGCTAGAACAAAAATTTCCTGTTATACCTTAATGTAAAATTATAGTTTTAAAAATTAATAATTTGCACAGAATTTGTCCAAATACTAAAAATGTATCTTTTTATGTCTTTCTGAAAATGTATATTATATAATACAATATTTCAATTGTTTTTTAAAACAAAGGAATTAAACTTTAAACTTTTACTATAGCTTTATGGGGAAACTATCGCATGTGTACACGTCTTTTCAATTATCTATTTACCTACACCGTTATTTAATACATACGTTTATCTAAAACAGTTTTTAATAGTTAGAAGTTTAAAAAACAAAAACACATTATATTATAATCGGGATATCAACTTTTCAATTGGAATACAAATTTTTATAACTGGTATCCCTCATATTATAGCCTTGGAATAAATTATTAATGTTGGCTATGTATATAAGTTACATATAGCATAATTAATTACTGTAATTTTTACATTAACCGGTTTAATTATAAAAACACGTATATTTAGACTTTATGATCAGAATTTTCAATACCGTGCTATATATTATTCTAACTGCAGTCGCATGTATATATTTTTAAAATTTAATTTTACAATAAACAGAATGATGTCTTATCTTAAATTATAATTTTAAATAAATATATACTTTATCAGATCGTCCAACCGTCTTGATTTAGGCGGGACAATCCCGATTTGAAGGACAAAGTCCCGAGTCCCGACGAGATACTAAACGGGACACCATTTGTCCCGATTTGTTCACATTTTGTACAAATAACACAACATTAACATAATTATATGCTTATCTGTTAGTCATCGTTCGAGCTTTACTTTCCCTACCAATCATCAATGTATACAGTGAACGGCCCTTCTCAATGGTAAGAAAGATAGACAGTGAGAAAAGACAACATCTAGAAAAGAAAGATAATTGTCAGTTTGCTAACTTGATGAAAAGTGTTTGGAATTCAACCCACCGAAAGAACTCTTGTAACTGAACAAATCGACAGTTCGCAAATACAACGAAATTAATGGTTCGTATGGTACGACTGGTGATAGCAATGGCAATCCATTTCTGTAATAATGCTTATGATTCGTGTTAATTAAATATTTATTCACTATATGCTTGGATTGAAAACAATATTTTGGTGCAGAAACATCACGCTCAACACATGTCCCAATTTGGCATAGACTATAGGTTGGCAAACTTTTAGCTTTAAAATAAACTATAATGTGTGCATGATTATTTTCTAAGTTCGTTGAAAATATGTGTCAGTTTTAAAAACCGCAAACATGATTAGAATTCCTATTCCGATGAATAAATTTTAAGATTTTCGTCTCCACTATTTTCTTCACAATCTACTTCATTGGGAAGGACTTGGCATAATTATTTCCGTACCTGAGATCCTTCATGCGGGACTACTTGAAATTAGCCTCTGGCTTCTTGAATCCACCCATCATTAATTTGCGGTTGATTAAAAAGTATGCATTCGTTTCCATTTGCTATGATGCGTGAAATGAATGCCATCCTTTTTAAATGGGGAACAAATTCGTTGTGTGATGGTGGTATGCCTTTAGGACACAATCCTTTTAATTTTTCAAATGGTATTGATTTGTCAAGTTGTTATGAGCACGTAAAAAAGCTTTATAACGCATTTTGGTCAAACTTCGTTCCTTTGGTTAACTATAAACGGTGCATGTTGAATGTTCAAATTTTGTTATACTTTCATAAATAAGTACATCGTTTCTAAACAGTTCAGTCAATGCTTTTTTGGTGCGCAGTGGATTTCATGAGTATTGCAAATGGCCTTAGTTTACCCTTTAAAGCAAATGCTGAAGTATAGTCGCATCCAGTCAATGCTTGAAAAGTCGGTAATGCTTCACACAGTAATACTCCAAACACATGTCTATTTAGAGACAGGTTTATAAACCTAAAATTGTTTTTCGAACCAACACCTGTATACATCCATAGCGTTGTTCCTTGAAAGTTCTTTGCATGATGTATCATAATAACAGCTAAGTCAGTGTCACTACCTCGAATTACAATATTTTAGCACTGGTGTGTTTATACTCAAACGTTGCATGTAAACAAATCTTTGTATCCGCTTCATCGAGATTTGAACATAGCTGCTCTATTTCTTCAACAATCATATTAGTATCGTGCACATTGAAACGATGGCATGTGGTCAGATGGTTTACGTATAGCGATCCGTTTCCGAGTATACTACAGTATTGCTCCTTGGACCACTCAGAGATCAAAAACTTTTTCTTTGGTAATTCAGTTTTAAATCGAGAGGATTTTAAAGCGGCTGAAAATACTCGTCTTTTTTGTGCAGGTAGGGGGATTAAGTATTCGCGATCATTCTGTCCTCTTCTCGTTTTTTCTGAATCTTTGAGACAACATCCTTCGTAAAAAATCAAATAAGATAGATAAAAAAATAAATAAAAAATAAATGTATCGATTTAGAGTTTGGAATGTTTTTTGTAATGTTGATTAAAATTGTCCGCGCTCCACCCTCGTAAGTTTGGGGTAACGGTGGTAGAGTATGCAGAAGGTAATTTCCGTCAATAATGTGTTAATCAATTTCTTCCGGCGTTTCTGGTTGATATAATTATTCTTCCAATTTTCTCAAAAAAGCACTTTTATCGGTTTTTACCATCGTTCCATCCGTATTAAAAAGTGATAGTGAAACAGGCGTTAATGGGTAAGACAAAACATATTCCAAATCAATTTCTTCTTGGCAAGATAAAACAAGCATTCTACCCATGTGGTCTGTTGTACAGTTATGTGCTGTTACCTTTTCATTACCCTTGTTATTTCGCACACATGCATTTGAAAAAGTATGAACTTTTACTTTGGCAATAGGTTTCTCAAACCTTTCTGGATTTTGTTGACAATCTTCAAGAAAATGCTTGTGTAATTGTTTACCCTTTTTCGTGTATGTTTTCAAATAGTCCATAACTTCTGCAGAGGCAAATGTACCAGTCAAAATAATCATTAGCTGTTGTGAAACATTCTCTTCAAAAAGATTGCAGGTCTGTTTAATGGGAGTCAAAAAAAATTTAAATCCTCATTTTCTCTTTGTATTCTAGATGGTTTACATTCCGCTTTTTTATTGTCACATAAATAGTCATCAAGGTCAGCCCTTTTTAAAAGGCAGTGCAGCCCTTTTTAAATGAGCATTGCTTGATTTTCTCAGCATAAATCTAAGCCGGCCTCCGAAATTGTTTGATGGGGAAGATATACCAGTTGTACTTGATGCACTATCTCGGTTCACGGTCTGCTCTAAAACTAAATCAACAGCATCCTTGAGAAATTAAATGCTGTCCTTATTGTAAATTCTCCAGAATCGAGGATCATATATACAGTTCAGGGTTAATATTAAGATTATACAATGGATACTTTGACATCCAACTTGCATAGTTGTTGGGGTTTGTTATGAAAAAAATAACGATAAATTTTGTCAAACAATATACAAAAAGCTGGATATCATTCGTTCGTATAGATCTATCAAATAAGTGGAAATGGTTGATGAAATCCACGTATGTAAACCAGAATTGAGCAGTTAAACCATATACTCCTTGTCTTGTTTCATTTTAGAAAGTTGAATAAGCTTGTTTAACATAATCAAACATTTCTGTCGAACAAAAACTGACATCCTGTTCACTTTCTTGGAGAGTTTCTGTCAGTTATTCTGTTCTGTCATATATTATGTCATAAGAAATTTTTCGAAATGAAGCAATTAAAAAGCTAAAGATAACAATGGATGAAGCCGCTTGCACCTATTAAAATATTTACCTTTCAAAAAATCATCCATAGATCCTCCTGCATTACTCTAGATTCAATTAGAAATTCAGGTCCGCCCGATTCACTTATGATCTTACCAATAGCTTTAAAAAACATTTTAATATGAAATGCCCCAAACATTATTGAACACATTATCTAATTTAGGCGATTCTGTTGTTTGAATCTGCTGTGCCGGCTTGGCAGCTGCTAAGTCATAACTGAGGATATCATACTTTTGACCATATTCTGTAGCATGATTTTTGGGTTCTCACCAACGTTTCATAAATAACATCTCGCTGCACTATTGGTTTATTTATGTTTGGCAAGTAGATTATTTTTTGCATTAGCAAGGGATTTTTATCGAACATACTCTTAAAACCAACCTACATCGGGATATTTTTTTCTAAAATGGAATGACAGATAAGCCAAAACAAATCCTTTACTTTTACTGTTTTACAAGTATTGTTTGGCAAACTCCAAACATCTCTCTTTTCATAATCGATTTTTTCATTTTGGGGATTTTGCTATATGGCTCCAATTCAATATCATCTAAATCTAGAGTACGTTAACGTTTTTTTATGTTGATATAGAAAGTGAATCAAAGAGTGCCTCGGGAAATCCTGAAGGTTTGACGTCAATTGTCGATAACTCCAATTATTCTATTCCATAATAATTTAGGCAGTGACCCTATCTGTTTAAATCAATAACTAATTTATTCACAATACCATTTGAACAAATGAAAAAAGCGTCTTGATTGCGTCTTGCACTTGATGATTCTGCTCTACGATTAACATATTGCGAACATTGTTCTCTATCTACAGCAAATTCCTCCATATAATGTTAAAAAAAATTGTGTGACAGTGTTTGGTGGCTTAGCTTGTTCTTTTAACGATGAAACTGAAATATTATCTGGAAATTTGGTATGATCTACCAGTTTTACGTGTTTTCTTAGTATCAAAGCAGCCTTCTGAAGAATGCAATCGTCTGAATTCTCCCTGTCATAAATAATTTAAATATTTTTGTAATCAACATGACAACCATCAACTATATTTCACGAATTTTTGCCGTTGGGCAATGAAATTGAATTCTCTCTCCAAAGTGTTTCTGTAATTTTGCTTTCAAATATTGTGTAGTACAGAGAGGTATTTCATCAGAGTCTTGGCAATGGAAGGTTATAGTTATGGATACGAGAAGAATATAGCTAGTATATAGATGTAATAAGTTTTGCCCTAAACTTTTGTAATGTAGAAAAACTTAAAATTAATATTTTGTGACGTCTTATTTTAAAATGTATAACTTTATCACGTCTTGAGTTGGGAATTATAATAAAGGAAAGATTGTTTCCTATGAATTTCATATACGCAACTTGAATTTTAATTAAAGGTCATTTTGTATACTACTTACTATACGCCTTATAAAGTAGTTTACAGGTACATAAGGTCTTACCTTTTATTTTACCAAATATCATGCATGCACCTTGAATTTTGATTAAAAGTCATTTTCTGTGTTTTCAAAATTGCGCCTGGCGCCAAATGTACAGGTTGTTCAAACGAAGATATACATTTATTTATATTATGTCAAGGGTCAATGTATTACTCAATGCTGATAGATAATGTCGACAAACTTCACTCAGCTTGGTAGACTATATGTGCGCAGATCTATAGTAACTTGCAATGCTTAAAGTTACTATAAGTTTTTCAAATGAATTGTAAATTTCGGAAATATATATGTGACGTTAAATATATTAAATTACATAACAAATCAAAATAGTTAATTAATACCATTAATAGACTCAGTTGAGTAATGCTGAGTATAATTCACATTAGACAAAACAAATCTGACTTGGCACTATTGCATAATATTATAATTATTATATAAATATTATTATTTAAATAATTATTAATATATACTGTATATAAAATGATAATATATTAAATATATATATAAACTCGCCTATTTAATTTGTGCATAGACAATGTCAGTGTGTTATAGCTAACTCATTCTATATCAATAAATATCTCATGTGTTAAACCTTTTCCTTTTTGTTAGACAACCATTTAGGAATTAAGCGAACAATATATGTTGTCTGTCATCAAAATTAAAAACTGAAAAGGATGTACAAATGGCTCAACTAAAAGAAGATATCAGGCAGCATAATACAGAAATATTAAACTATGATTTAATTTAAAATGACCAATAAAAAATTACTTACTTATCGACAGACTCTTTAAGTATCTTACTACATGCAACATCGGCTCATATAGAAAATCAAATTATGCTTCGCTGAAATACTGTTACATCAATTGTTTTGTTTACTGAATATCTTATATTATTAATGTTATACTTTTCGCGAATTGATTAAAAATGTTTCGGCGTTTTTATGGAAATACTCTTGAATTGTTTTTTTAAATGCATATTTACAGATCATGATCTTACAAGTTTTTTCACTTTTCCTATAGTAACAGAAAATATTATTAAAAAATTATGCAAATATGAAGTTATTTTTCAGATGAAATTTATATTTTTAAAGATACACAATATAGCTTTATTATACTAATTATAATAAATATTATAATCTAATATAATAACTGTATTATGATAACTTCACTTAATAAACTTTTATTATTTTTTAAAGATTTAAAATCTACTTATTTTCAATTTTCTTGTCACATTTAAAAACCTTCTATTGTGTTCTATACACTCAGCTAGCCCAAATTGCGAGTCGAATGTGTACAACAGTACAACAACTATTTTAAATTCAAATTATCCCTCCTTCGTAAACACTAATTTTATTACCAATATTAAATAATAATATTATCAATATATAAATACTATTTTTATAAAACAAATGACTGTCAATATTAAATGGAACCTCTTCCAATCTTAAAGTTGTGCTCTCCACTATTTAAAGGTGGGTCAATTTTGTTCCAACAAAGATCCTACTCTTATAAGTCTCTGAAGTATCTGGTGATCTTTACAAATACATGTGTCCTGTTAATCTAGACCTGACCTTATATTGATCACACAAAAATGTATATTATCAGACAGCAGATTATGGCCACTTGTGATTGTTGTGCTTCCCATGTCTTGGATATTTTCATTGAATTGTTTTTATTAACAGACACGGTGATAGATAGTCATTCTAAATTATAGCCATAAAGAAGTTCTCCATACAAAAGCTAATGTTCCTTCCCTTAATTTGACCCTATCTACTACTGGTTCATTTTTTCCTAAAGGTTTTAACTGATATTACTGTTTTTCCATTGTAATCATGTTATTATTCTGCATTATCTGCAACTGCACTTGTTGTCTACATTATTTTGTTTACTGTTTACCTAAGTTTTTTGAGAAAAGTTGACGTTTAACCGAATTAAGTAAAACAAATATATAACTATTGGAACACATAAAACACTTTTCGTTTTTATTTATTCCACTAAAATGTTGTCTAAGTCACCATCCAATTACGTTGAACTATAAAACGATAAAGTTATGAAATACAACAAAATTCAGGTATTTGCATATAATTACGTTTCTTTAATATTTTCATCTAAGCATCAAAATCATTTCCGTAAACGAAAAAGTCGACTCTGGTTGTATATTACAAAAATAAAAATTGGACATAAAATTGTTTCCCATAAACAATTCCTTCTACTATAAATATGTTGATATGTTACGATTTATTAGTGTTACCATTTTACATAACTTTTCGTGTTGGTTTTTTGAGTCCTATAGTCAAATTTCAATTAGAAAATGATAGAAAAAATGTTTACTAAATGTTTTCGTTTTGAATTATCATTTTAAATATTTGGATAATTATATCAGTAAATGGATATGATTAGAGTTTTATAACCTAATTCTGTTAAGACACCAAATATAGTAATTGGCTGGAATTTTATGTGGTAATTGAATCTTGAATCTGTTAATATTTAAAAACTGTACATAATTATAAATATATAATTAATAAACAAGTTAAAATTTATAATAAACCCATAAAAAATTATTAGAAAAAACACAGATTGCGTAATATTTATTACACTTTAAACTTCAGTTGCGTGTATTGCTTAGTTTACTATACCTGGCATGGTGTATTGTAAACAATACTCACATATTAATATTAAACGTCCACAACAAAAAATCGTAATTTATTCAGCGTAAAGATAACAAGAAATTTAATTGTTATTCTATACTCTGTATTCTGTAAAACTGATAACATTTCGCTTTAAATTTTATTTAAATATTTTTTAAAACGTGCGTTATCTATAAATATTATGTTTTGTTGACAAATATTAAATATTCATCTATTATACAATTGACAACCGGAAATTGATATGTTATTTGATATGTTGAATATTGATGCCGGATATTAGTTCTGATAACAAATGAGCTCATTATTCATTAACCGTGTTTATATATAGTATTATATACTTGGCATAGTGGAATACATTTGACAAATGTTGTCACATAGATGTAATGTATACCGACTATACATACAATCTATATCATGATAAAATTAAATAGTGTATTTACATGCAGTATAGTTTTTATTAATAACATTAAGAAGAGCAGCATTACTAAACCATAATAACGCAGTTAACAAAGTAAACAATTACATTTACTGTAACCATATCAACATTATACTATATCAGACTATTAACATGTTCTTTTATACACGGAAGCATAACTTTAGGCACTATAATTATTTTATAATTATTCTTTATTGACTATATAATGCATATATTACAAATATAATTATATAAATAATATAAAATAAATTGAAAATATTATAAATAAGAAATATAAATTAAAATATATAATAATAAAATACCATAATATTGCCCAAGTCCCAATATACTATAAACTTCCTTACTCGAACTTTTTGCCTACATTCTTTTTACTTTTCATTTGTCAGCTCTGATATAACTACAGTACTACAAGTTTCTGGTATAGTGTGATACAACTATAAAAGAAGCAGTTATCCTTTCTTATGGAGGCAACCTCTTACAGTTATCATTGCTTATCAATAAATATCGATGCATAGCACTAACTCTACCCTTACTAGAAATATTGATATTCGGGAGATTAAGCTGATTAAATGACTTCTTTGTTAACCTTTCGTCCGTGGACATACTTTATAGGGTTCGCTCCTTGGAGGGGAGGTATTAATATTCTTTCAGGATAAACAAGCTTCCTATCATCCGATTACGCTTAAATTTGGAATACAGATACCTTCTAACGACTTGTCAAGCTGTTTTTTTTCTCTAAAAAATTAATTATATTATGTTATAGCTTTTATGACCTGATTACGTCATAAGCTCCAGCTTATGATAGCTATTGGAAAAAACCATATGCTATAACTTTTGATCAATGTAACAACCAATTGACTTGATTCTTTTTGCATCTGATTCCAGATCTCGAGATCTATAGTAGTTTGGTATATTTATAGTATTATACTACTTATATATGTAAGTTAGAAGTAGTATAAATTCTATTTCAAAATTATTTTAAATAGCTGAAATTCGAATAATTAATTATATCATTCAAGTTAAAAATATAGTTTTTACTATTAATGTTGCAAGTTTTAACTCTTAATTTGTGTGAGGTGTGAGGTAACATTATAAAATTGTTCAATAATAACACCATTTTCTATGGTATATTAAAATATTCGATTTCTATTTATTTAGTTAGATAAAAGTATGTTAGCCACTGAGTAAAAAATTAGGACAATATATTAAATCGTTCAACCATAAACTGCTTTTATTTGGGGAAAAATGGTATACCCTCCTCTAATTGTTATTAATATATTAATGTTGTCATTCAAAAATGGGTTACTTATGCATATATATATATATATATATATATATACAGCTACGGTTAAAATATATAGTGACCTCTATAATATAAAACTGTACGCTTTTTTTCTGAAAGTCACATTATATACCACACGTTCATAATCAAGCACACATTTTTGTACAACTTCACATGGAATCATGTGAGTCAATGAGCCACTTAGCCATGAGTGTACAAATGTAATCTATTTGACTTTTAGTACTAAAATTATTCAGCATCTCGAAACACTGTAATGTGCTATTTGGGTATTCGGCTGACAGAAATAGGGCTGTGGGTGAGTAATTATATACACTAGATTTAAAAGTTCTCACGAAGATTAACAATAGGAACATAACCAAAACAAATTTGTTATTACTATGCAATAAGGTGGAACTCTAATTAAACAGATTTTTAAATACATTGTGTGGCGTGTATACATACCATTTGACATTGATCGTAAGCATGTAATAAGGCGTTTTATAAATTTGAAATCAATACGATTTATTCAATGATTTAAAAGAAGACAATTTTTTTTAAAGATACCGATTTTCAAAAACGTGTAGTTGAGGATTTGTGCAATACTTTGTAATACTTTGGTTAGAGCGTTTAACAAATGTATCCATTAGCCTCTCTATCTGTACAAGTGTACGAGTATACTGCGTTAATTTATTAATTAATTAGTTAATTTTACTCTTCTTCATTCAAATCATAAACTTATGCCTTCTCTTTACATTAAAAGCTTTTTGCACTAACAGTGCTTTCGAGACGCTCAACTCACGAATGTTTTTATAGTCATAGTGAGTAAAATTTTAGTCACTAAAGCCAGTTACACTAACAATGTTTCTAGACGCCCACCTCTGCCCTGTTATAGTGTGAGTGCATGGATATGGGCAGAGATAAAAACCATGTCAAAAAATGCTGAATTTACATTACATGCAAGATTTCCCAGCAGTAACATGAACAGCAACCAGACCAGAGTCTTGAAAATTGGACAACCATTTCTTTAAATATTATTATATAATTTATTAATATATCATGAAAGTGTGTTTCTGCAATTATTTATAATTAGCCGTTAGATTCCGTATATTTATCAGTTATATACTAATATTTTGCAGATCCATCTTTTCAATGTGCTTAGAAATTCCATATTCACTTATTATTCATTTTTTCCCAATATATGCACACTTCTAGGTTCTACAATGACAGTGGCTTTGACATTATACACTGATGTTTTATAATTTTTTAAATGTAAAAAATTCGATCGTTGAGGTTTCTATTTTTGAATAAAAATATGTTCATAAACTACTTGTCAATTAATTCAATGTTTTAATATTCAGTGTTGGGTCTTTTTTGGAGACTATTTTTAAAATTCTCTTCAGGACAGACACATATTTTTCTATGTGAGAATCCCTATCAAAATATGGATACATATATATATATATATATATATATATATATATATATATATCAAAATATCTATAACTCTTCTAAAATTCATGCTTGATTTATAATGGAATCGCAATTTCTTAATAATTTTGCACCTATCTTAGCTATAACCGTATACTAAACTTGATTAATAAAAAAGATAATTTTCACTACGTTGCAATAATTTTGAATTCGAGTCCAAAAATAAGCAATGACTTAAACTTAACATTACAATATATTACTTTGTGTTGAATATTATAGTTAATTTATACATCACACATTTGATTAACAAAAAAAATGTTCTTTTCGCTTATAAAATAAAAGATACTAATACATATTGTAACGTAATCATTTTAATTTTAGATATCTACGTAAAGAGTGACCACAAGCAACAAATGATGACCGCTCTTGCTACCGTAGATTCCCACTACACCCTCTACGGTCAAACTCCAGGACGAGAGCTTAACACCCCGACTCAGAAGTGGAAATTTTTCCATCCCGCCTCCGGCCGCTCCTTTCTCCACCGTCCATTCACCTGGCCCTACGTCGACATCTTCTTCTACAAGGAGAACTCTAGTCATATATGGGATGAGACCGGTTGGTATATCTACTCCCGCAGTCAAGTATACCCGTTGATTCGACGACCATTTGGCCAGCTATGGCTGCCGGCGCCATGCAATTCGAGCCACGCGCTGCTGAGTTATCAAATCAATCTCTGCCAGAGTCGAGCCTTTTCGCACCTCCTAGAAGTGCCGATTATAATGTGGCGCCAACGAATTGTCGAGTGTTTTCGACTGAGCGAAAAATTTCCGTTCGTCTTTCGGCGCGAGAAAAATTCAAACAGCCTACAAAAAAACGATACCAGAATCACGGAAGAAACTTTGAAAATAGGCGAATTTAACCTCCAGAGTGTAAAAATCTCTGAACCTCTGTGTACTGGTAAAGATGTCAACGACAATACCAACATTTTTATTAATAAAATAAATGCATTAAAAAAAATTCCCAATAACATAAAATTAAAATTTTAACCGGATATAGGTCACCTATTTTATATATAATAAATATTTATATCTATTCGGATATCATGATACATATTTTTATGTAACTGCAGTGTCTATTATTATTTTGTACTGAATTGCAATTAGATACATACGCCAAAGTCCACCAGACAAGAAAACAACTTTGCTGATTTTTCATAATTGATGATTATGGCGTATAGTAGACTCTTTAAATTAATTTCGCAGGGTTTATCAAACAATTATGAATAATTACAGCACAGTCAACTGCATAGAATACGTAAAACGTAACTTTTATATAAATATATGTTTACAAATAGCTTAGAATATATTTAATTATATATTGTAATTATACATACTTATATCATGAATCTATTTTTAAAGCAAAAATATTAAAGGTTAAAAAGTGAAAGCAATACTGACTTGTATATATACAGAGATATCTATGTAATCGTAATACAATATAACAATAATGCATTGATTTTGAAGGCAACAATAGGCTTGCAGCTGAAGCCGCGTCATTAATATTGTATCTAATATGTAATAAATATGTATTGATTTCTATGTAATAAAGTTTTGTTCAAAAGCCGGCAACAACGGTTATTGTTGCCGCCTTATATTCATTACAAATTTGTTGTTGCCTTAAGAAGTTAGATACAATACTATGTGTTATGGTTAGAAAAATTAATTTAAACCCCAGAGAAAAATATGCTTTTAATTTAGTTGTTATATATTTTATTTATTTAAATAAAAATATGAAACAGTTTGTTCAAAAATATGTCTTTATATTAATTAACTAATAAACTTTACAATTTTGACATTGATGACTGGCGAACTCTTTCTTCTAGTAAAGGATTTATTATTTATTTATTTTTATAGCAAAAACAATGTGCGATTGACAAGCTGTTCAATGACCATATAATATTTTACTCATTCAAATATATCTATAACATTTTAATTGTTTTCTATTTTGTTCGGACATGCAGACATAACATATGTAACCGCATATTCCACGACAATATTTAGCATTATGCGATGAAGGCTTCTTTTGTGGCTTATAAAACCATATAGATACTAATTTATTCTTTATACGATGTATAATAACTATATGAGTTTTAAGCCTATATCCTCTATATCTTATTCTATATAGCTTACCGGTGTCTTTTGTATTTTTATTCTTTGTACTTTAATATTTTGTACTATAACTCTTGTACTAATTATATTACTTTATTATTATAGCGTTTACTATTATAATGACCATTATTATTACAATATTATTTGTGATTACCTTTCGCATAAGTATAATTATGTATTTTTATAATATGAATAATATCGTTGATATTATATTTCTATTTAATTTAGTACACCGTTGAAAACGATATTGATATTTTTATTAAATATAAAATTTTCGTGTCGCCTAAGATATTATGCATGTCAATCTGACATTTTTTCGTCACTTGTGACATTTGGGCTATGGCTTAAATCCGGAGGAAACACTATTTGTAAAGGTCGGCACTAATGCAGTAGCTAAAATAAACAATTGCAATTTAAGTAACGCAATAATTACTTAAAATTAGTTATAATTATTTTATTTATATATTTTCATAATTGTTTAATGAATACGTATTTGGACCATTTTTATCGACATTGTAAAATCCATTTCATTTGATTTTCTTGGTTACCTTGATTATTTTAAAATTTATCTTGTTTATTTATTTACATTTGCATTAACGATCTTAAAAAATAGGTTTAACTTTCATTCGGAATTTAAGTTACAACCCAAATTTAGTGGGATAAATATATCAGCGATATACAAATTCAAAGAATAATATAAATATTTTGAAAGTTAGATTATTTTATATTAATATTTTCCATTCATTTGGATAATGTTAAAGTTAATTGGTATTAATAACTTAACAAAAATAGTTACATATATTAATATGAGCATATTTGACTATTTTCACATATATAGTTGCTCTTTCTTTTGATTTATATTTAATTATTTCTGATCTGGTGAGCTGATTTTGCCTGTTGGTTCCAATCAATTCTACATGTTATTTTGATCTAAGTCCGAAAAACTAACATCTGTTTTAATTTTTGATTATAATAACTATTTCTTAAATTTGATTTACAGTGAAGTAAACAAAAACGATACACAAACAAAGCTTGTAGGTATATAAATACATAATCAATTAATCATAAAGAAATTATTCGATGCTTTTGATGATATATATTTAGTTCGCTGATATGCTATTTCCGACAAGAAATGGTTAATAGCTCCGAGAACTAATAAACTATTCGATTCATGATTCACTGGGTGTTCACATATATAATTGTATTTGATTGATTTCATCATGTAACAGATCATTTATATAAACTTTAAATAAATAACAGTGCCGCCATACACCGAAAAGGAAAACTCATTGGCTGCATTATAGCTAGCTTTATTATTTTATATATATTTATTTTATACAGGTATATAATAATAGAAAGGATATATTTGAAAAAATTTAGGTTAATTATATTTACCGCCATAGATTAAATCTCGTCCCAAGCCAAAACTTTACTTTTCATCCACCCCACGTGGGTGTTCACCTCCAAAGTCACTTTTCTGTCCGATTTATCTTTAAGCAATAAACAATAATTGTTCGAAAATGCCTAAATTGCAATTGTTGATTCCGTCCGAGCCAAAACTTCTGGTTTTCACAGAATTTCACCACATTCATTCTACGCCATGCCTTTTTGATTGAAAAGCTGTTTTCGAGCATAACTGGTTCGATTTCAACTGCATGATTTCACATAATCTGATTACATTTCTCTTTTTATATTTTGCGTATTATAACTGGTGGTAATTACACTCACTTTTTCTGTTTTCTAAAATTTACAATATTCTATAAATAATTGCAATTTTGGTTATTTTTTTTTCAATTGCTGCTTTTGATACTTTGAATAATTTGATATATCAGTACATGTTTTTCCTGTTTTGTAATTATTCTACTAATATATTATTCATAATAATATGTTATGTATTAAGAAATCAATATATATATATGTATTCTTGTTAACATTTGTAAAATTTTTTCATTCGATAAATTTTGAAATTTACTTTTTACTGATTATTTTTATCACCGTTCATTTATAAAATGTGGAAGTGACCTACTTTTCGTAAACAATCATTTTACAATAGTTAGTTATTGTTTAATTGTTTATGACAATGTGAGGAAATACAACGTTTATACCATTAAAATACTATTGTATAGCTATTTTTACGTACCCCGGTATTCAACGTTGCAAAATAAAAAAATCAGTTACTTCTCATGTGCAGTTTTATTGATAGGAGAACATACGTTTCCCTACATATAGAAGTTTATTCAATACTAATACAATAAATTGATACAACACACGGGTAGATGTATAAAGTATTAATATAAATAAATATATGAATGGCTTAATATAAATGATCCAAAAAGTATCTAAAAGTAGAGAACGTTGTAGCACAACAAGTAAATTTTGATAAAAAATACAGGCGATTATTTATTTAATATTTTATCCATAAAGTTCATAATATTTGTAAAATATTGTTTTCTAATTTATACGACTTTTTCCACGAAAATTCTTCTCCTGCTAGCACTAATTCGCCTTCATCCCGGCCCCAGGCAAGGGAAATGTGATCGGCTCCTATAGTCTTCCATAAAGCATCACAGTTGCTCTAGTCTGGAACATTTTAGACGATTAGACGATAAATGAGCGTTTCCCGCACAGCCTCATCATGTGGCTCTTGGCAATACGTTTTGTTGGCAATACACTATAGCTTTTTAAAAACAATAATATTCCATGTCCCATTAATGTAAATGAGAAAATAATTATATGTGTAATATAAAGCTGGTAAAAGTGATTTTTTCATGAGGATATATTAAGTAGCAATATAGTTTTTAACCGTTATATTGTGTTACTTTTTAAATTCACTTATTTGTGTTTGGGTTAGTTTTGTATCCCAAACTTAAATAAGCTACATTGTATTACGTTGTTTCCTGAGGTGATATCAACATGAAATTTGTAATGAAAATACATATTATGAATCTATTTGTTTTAATTAAAAAAAATTTTCACGTTTGTATATTATATATATATATACACATATTATAATTTATAAGTAAAATATAATATATATTATTTAATAATACTTATTATACTGTAATATGCTTAGTGACATTTTAGCGAGAAATTAAAGTAAAATAAAATATAAGATAAATGTATTTAATAAAATTTAAAAACAAAGCAAGTCATTAAGTTATAAAGTTCCATTTTGTAATTATTTTATAAATACGTATGAAATAACAATACCATATTAACAAATATATATATATATTAATTATG
Organism: Coelogynopora nodosa; assembly: GCA_034780555.1. Taxonomy (NCBI): domain Eukaryota; kingdom Metazoa; phylum Platyhelminthes; order Proseriata; family Coelogynoporidae; genus Coelogynopora; species Coelogynopora nodosa. The sequence continues at coordinate 1,748 of JAUZND010047567.1, read as the reverse complement.
TTTTATGTTTATATAATATATAGATAGATACATGTTTATAGTCTATAATATGTTTATAATACTTTATTTACATAATTATTATGTCTTAATATTTCACAAATGATAATTACCTATACTATATTTATCTGAATTAAATGAAATTGAAACAATAATAATAGTTGTGAACAATTGGGGCTTTACACCAATGCACATGGTATTTGCAAATGAAACAATGGCATTTATCACATCTGGTATGAGTCTTCTTGTCGTCAGCCCTAGCACATTTATAACACCACCCAGTTTTTGATTTGTTCTTGGATCGTTCAGCATGTCGTTCATAACCCCCCTATCCCCCCTTAAAGATTGATCAGAGGTAGTCTAATAGTAGTAATCGATCATTCAAGTACAATTATTGATTTTTGCATCCAATATCCGATCAGCACGCTTCCACTGCGACGCTTTACTAGTTAACTTATGACAATAATTACAATTATAGTTAGGCTTGTAGTAAAAGCCATGCACAATGATTCCATTTCATGATAAGTTAAAGAAAATTCACTTAAATGACCAATCAGAATTAATTAAGACAATATAGAACGAAACAGACAGTGTAAGAGACCATCTAAAGATTTAAAAAACTATTTTATTTATGAGAATGATAAATTATTTATGAGAATAATAAATTATTTATTAGAATAATAAATTATTTATGTGAATAAGAAATTATTTATTATAATAATAATCGGACAATAATGTCGGACCATATAATATCATCATATTGGAGAAAAGAATAAATAATTGTACTTAAATGATCGATTACTACCATTAGACTACCTCTGATCAATTTGTAAGTATAAAAATCAAGCTGAGTGAACTAGACTTAGTCAGAATCGTCATTGAAATCACCCTGATGGTAGAAAATATGGTCATAATGCATCGCAATAGTAAAAATTAATATGAAAATAATGTTATACTACTTACACAAATAAAGTAGTATAAATTATTTGGCTTATGTTGGTGACTCATCATACAAAGTTTAGTTGTCATAAGTGGCAAACAACAAAAGTTATAAGCTAAAAACAAAAATGACTTCACGAATGATGTAATTTTTTGTCCGAAATTTTAAAAATTATCTAAAAACAATATTTATAATTAAATAATAACATTATAATTTAATTAAACACTAATTTACATTTTTAGGGTTATATACTACTTACAAATATTTGTAAGTAGTATACAAATATTTGTTCTATATTTGTGAGTCATCGTATTAACTTTGGTTGCTATAGGTTACAAAAAAATATATAAACAATGAACATTTTTTGCACACTTATGATCCATAATGATCCCGATCGTAAAAAAATAATTAAATTTTAGGGGGTTTGGCCTAAGGTCAAGTGTTAGGGTCAAATATCAAAATTGATCTCGAATTCGCCCGTCCTATACTACTAATATGGAAATATTAACCACATTTGTATACCTATATAAGCGTACAAATCTCATTCATTTTTAAAATGTCAGCTCACAGAATAAAAATCAAGGAATGCAAAATTTACCTTTCTCGACAGTATACGGTGTCACTAAATCAGCCCGAATTCGGGCATGGCCCGAAAAATGAGCATATGGCCAGAAAAATGAGCTGGTACTAAGCCCGAATTTTTTAATTACATAATTATATATCTTTTTATTCTGTTTATTATTGTACTTCAGATCTTAGAAGAATAATGCTTCAAAGATAAATATAATTATTGTTTCCAAAACATTATTAT
>JAUZND010047556.1:0-20001 GCA_034780555.1 Coelogynopora nodosa | reverse complement strand
TTATTGATTTTTAATTTTATGTTTTTATTTTTAATTTTCTGTTCTTGTTTAATCTATAGTGACAGACAGTATGATTTTTCATATTATACAACATTAAAAAATATTATCGTAGTACTAAAGTAATCCCCTTTAATTGGTGAAATTATTCATTCATGAATAATATAATAAACATATATATATATATAACTAATATATAAACATACTACATGATATAAAGTAAATTACGTACCTACATGAACATATGAAAACATTTAAGGTTAAACAATATTAGAATGATCTGTAATGTTATCATTTTGCGAAGTTTGAGGAAGATTGTTTCATCAGATATACAATATCTATTTTGTACATTGTCTGGAATAGTCTCTAGTGCATTAATAAAATAGCATGTTCTTCTTTTCAGATCACTTTGAAACATACAGATAGGTTATAACATGTAATTATCTATATAAAAGTTAAATTTTGTATCAATATGATTATTCTTGAACATTAACAAAAAAAGAAAAAAATTATTCCCTTTCCCTGATTAGTTAGAAAAACATTTTCCACAAACTTAATGGTCAAATATTTCTGTATAATACTTGTTCAAAACTGGCCTTTTATAATATATATATATATTTTTAATGTTTAATTTAATTTTTTGGATACAAATGTATGTACTACGATATTTATATATATATTTGGTTGGGTGTACACATGTGTTTTTAAGATGATGGTTTGAATTAGTCATGTTTTCAAAGCAGTAAGGTATTTATTAAACTGATTTACAATATATATATATATATATATAATGTTTAAAGTTTGGTATTGAGTCTGTGGAGTTTAGGATAAGGAAAATCAATTGTGATACACACAAGGAAAAGTTAAGAAATTCCGTGATAGGCGTAGCAAATGAGGGCCAAGACTTAGAATTAGAGACATTAAAAAGGGAGATATTCCTAACAGTGACATCTAGAATATCAGGATTAGAAGGGCAATTTATATTTGACAGCCAGTCTGATTGTCCTCAGTAGAGCACAAGTGAATACACTATCAGCAAATACTTTTTTAATAGACAGCAACACTTGTCATATACTAATCAGATATTGCAGGAATGATCTTCATTAACAATAGATAGACCTAAAACACAATATCTGATAGAGAAATCTACCATTTGTGGTGGTAAAACATAGATATAGTTATATTGCACTGAAAAGGCTGATTTAAATTAACCAACTGTTTGAATAAAATGGATACAGGCTCGAACAGAAACTCTTCTCAAGCTTATTATGTTAAATAGTGATCAAGTTGGTACATCAGAAAATAATAAATAGTAATAATCATTTATCATAAATTAACTATAAATATAGTTGAAAACAGGACTATATTGTGGTAAAAATTTTGATTAATTTTTTATAAATTAATTATAAAACTCTTGTCATCAAAAATCGTTCAGGTATATATGATAACATATCACATAGATCTAATGCAGTATATAGTTATTATATAGCCATATGTTTAAATATACAAACAATGCAATTACTGCTTATTAATTTAGTTATTCTGACTATCAAACAATAATTAAACATATAAATTGTTATCCTTCTGTCATTTTTATTAAAGCACAATGTTGTAATTTTATCATTGTAAAATAGACTGATACAATTATATGTCTATAAGAAAGTACATTTTTATTTAATTTTTATTTTTAATTTTTTTAATTTACATTTATTTAAATTGTACACATCAAGCATTTATCAGTGGGGTGGGATCAGTACTATACTAGTGAGTTGGTTCTTAAGATATAGAATATTTGTTTAGAAGATAGGAATGATTTAGGAATGACTGCTGGACGCTCAAAACATCTTCTCAACATCCACATTGGTGTCAGGAATTAAAATGTCTGATTGGTTAATATAAATAAAACAAATGCATTTATCGATTTCTAAATTACTTACTTTTAAATTCCACCAATTTCTATCAAATAGGAAATTCCAACTTCCTTTCAAATTCTAAGTTAAAATGAGAGTGAACATTTTTTTAAAAACAAACATATTAATCTGCTACATAAATCCTACTTTGTTTACTAAATAAATGTGTCAGCACCCTGAGACGATGTCTGTCAGCACATTTTCCAGGTTGATAAAATATACTTTTAGATTTTACTGCTGTTACCAATGGGCTAATGAACAAGTAATATTTTGCTATTATCCAGTTTATATATACACTTACTAGCTAACTGACCCAGAACATGCTAAGAAGTGGCACAACATGAACATTCAAAATATTAAGCAGAAGTTTTTGTCTGATGTTTTATGTGGCCGTGGGCATTATATACAAAACTTTTTTTACAGAGCTGGTGTGATGTCAAAAAATATAGAATTGTTCAGATTCTTTTGTGCCTCCGATTTTGAACATTTTGATTAATATGTTTCTAACAATTTCATGCAATTCACCGCTTACAAACGTCTTGCATCAGTTTATATTGCCCTCACATTCCCCAGAATAACGTTATACTGCTTCTTAAAATAAATAGTTATATACTATATTCAAGAAAATAAGTCATCTTTATTGCAATGGCATAATTTATTATACTTAGAAGCTGAGTTTTAAAGTAATGTCAACCCATATATTTTAGTCAATTGTATCCGTTTATTAACATATTTGTAATTAATAATTGTACCATTTTATACTGGGAAAATGCTACTTTTAATTGGTCCAGAAAAGCATAGTTTCGGAACCTGGGGAGTGGGAGGCAAAAAGATACACCAGACACTCTAGAAATAAAAGACCCTGTCCACTCTATTCAACCACCTATTATGTATATAAAATAAAATTATGAATGCAAATAGGCAGAATACTCTTTAAAGTATACATCCTTTATTTTTATGTGGATTGTTTGGCACTTTCTATTGTTTCTAATCAGACTATCAAAAATGCATACTAAATATATTTTCTTAGCAAAATATAATTATTATCAGTGCATTTTCCAGTATATCTAATTGTGGAAATTCACTTTCAATAAAATGTGTATATTTCATCATTTAGAACACCATGTCCCTGACTAACTGTACCCAAATCTGGAAACAAGAGGGCATGCAAGTGTGGTTACCAATGTTATGCAAAGAATTGGAGCAACAAACAATTTACTGAAATGTGTTCAACATGTCAGTAAATTGTCAGTAAAACAACACTCATAGGTGTTTATTTGTGGGAGCACTGTGATTGTTAGTTCACCCATAGCATGTGACTGATTCATCATCAAATATTTTGTGTTGTAGTCAATTTATCATGTTTTATATTAGTATATATGTAACTATAAGGACATTATGTACATATTAAACTAATTTATTTCTTAATTTTAAAATGTTTGTATAATTGAAACAGAAATACAATGCCAAATTCTTTATTGACACAAAGTAATTGCTTACTTTAATGTGAATGACGAAAGTGCTCATGTAATATAAAATAAATCACACTGTAAAAGTTTATATTATCAAGTATGTTAATCAAGTGAATACTTTTATATGACTATTACATTAAATAGAAATGTGTCCATTACAGTTATGTCTTTTTTCAACTTGTATTCAATAAGCTGACCAAAAATGCTGGCAAGGCATTGCAAATGCGGACCAAGATAAAAAAAATCGCAGGTCAAAATACAATATTTCTAAAGTACTTTTGATACTATAATTTGCTAAGTTATTATAGCTAAATTATTAAATGCACATGAGAAACATGGAAGATATATGTATTTAAAGAAATTGCATAAATGATTAAAGGCTAAGTCTCTGATAGTAATTACTTTGTCTGGTGACTGTTATTGCTTTTGAATATATAAGTGACAACTTTTTCATAAAGCACCACTTGCAAATAATAAAAAATAATACTAAGTACTAACATAACATTGTAAATTTTAAAAAGTATATTGGAAAAATAAATAAATGCCAGCATATTATATTTTCTAAATAAGGCCAGTAGGTGATAGATGTACAAATATGTAGATGGTAGATGCCTTTGCTTGACGTTTAGTATCAAGAGTAACAAATCCATATTGGAAGAGTTTTCTTTGAATTTTAGAGGAAGTTATATCAATTTCAATAAGCTTATAAAGTTTGACTATGTTTGTCATAAGCATTTATACCCTAAGCACTATGTTATCTTATAAGATTAACTATGACAATTATATTTTTTAAGGAGCTATAAAAATAAATTAATATTTAATGCAAGCTAAATTAATATTTAAGACAGCTTTAACTAAAATGGTACAAGGTATAAGACATTTTTTCAAGATGTTGTAGTTCAGGGAGGAAATAAACTAAATTATAAAAAATATCAGGGATGAGAATTGATAAAACAAAAATCCAAGGAATTTAATCAGCTACAAAAGGGTATAAATAAATATGATAAAATACCAAACTTTCATTCATATTTTAAATATATTTTAAGTAATTTATTTGTAGTAGAACATTTGAAGAAGTATATTGAAATGAAGAGTTAATATACTTTCAAAAAAAATAACATTTCTAAATAAAATTCATGTAGACATCAACTAGCAAGCATATGAACCTTATGAACATGCTATTCTTTCTTAAATTCAATTAAAATTCACTTATGAATAACGCAAATTTATTATAAAATGATATTGTATTAATATGTTATAGTAATTTTTTGGAAATAAACAAAAATATATTATTCAGAAATATGCATGTGTAACAGAAAAAATTGTGTTCACTATACCTAAAATTATTGAGACAATTTTTATGCTGATGGGCATCTCAGCAATTGAGATATTATTTAATGCTTTTGCGACAGTGGTATCTGAAATGCTGAGACATTCTTTTTATACATGCCATTAAATATGTTTCTAAAAATAGATTATATTAAAATCTAAATAAAATCATTTAAGTTAGCCACTTTGCTCGAATGGCAAATTTCTCAGTGACAAAACTGGTGTGCAAATGGGGAATAACATCTTATTGTCTGTAATGAATAACAGATTATCTGTTACGATTTTTATTGGCTGACAATATAAGCTTTGTTCACAAAGTTGATTGTGTTATTTATTGCCTTTCAAATTTGTTATTTATTCTATTGCCCAATTATAATCCATTATAGTTATTAGAATTTATTGTAACTTTCTGTTACAACATTTGTTGTCCTAAATTGTATTCCATATTGTATCCTTTTTTATCCATTTTTCATTGACTTGATATCAATTGATATTGAAATTGATATCACTTGATATTGACTCAAAATAATTAAAATATTGCATATTTTAAACTTAGATTTTTAATCTATTATATATTCAGGTCCACTGTTTCTTTCCTACTACAATATTCAACAATTAATTATTTGTTCATTTCCATACAATAATTTAAATTCTTTATTGTATCTATATCATTGTTGACAGTAAAAATTGTATACTGTAGTATTATACCAGATACTATAATTATGCTCATTAGCTGTAGACCCTGAATGGTAAGAGGCATTTACTGATATGTGTATAAAATAGACTAAACTAATGTCCTTCTTTATTGTACACTAATAATTTAGCCCCAATCAATTATTCATGAGGACAACTTGCATCAAGGAACTTAAATATATGTATTGAAGGTATATGATAGACAATTTATAATCAAAAACAGTAATTTGATTATATCTTATAAATTAATGTATAGAAAAGGGTAAATAGTTGAGATACAAGATAATCAAGGACCCCAATATTGTTAATTAGATAATTTCTCGACCTCTCTTTTATAAAACTAAATGTTATAAATGTTGGCTAATCATACTTTTGGAACATGCACATATTACAAATAACTCTCATATTTTTTATTTCACTGTGGTTATTTTTGTAACAAAACAAAAGTAACCTAACAAAAGTGATGACCCATTTCAGATTTGTTTGCCTATGATTTATTTTGTTTGTGTTATAGGCAGTCTCTTATATATTCACAGATACTATTCATATAGTATATTATTATCTGTTTGACTTAGTGCATCATAGAACAAACATGGATGCAGCTGATTTATTCTTACTGAATAATGTATAAACAATAAATATACATATATTTTTGAAATTCTACAGCTTATTATATATCAATGAATATATATGTTGAAGGAAGTTTATAGCACATATAATGATGTGTCATTTAGTGAATCAAAATTACACTACAAAGTAATCTTCTCCATTTTTTAAGTACACATATATTTGAACCGCACATATTCATCCTAACATTTATAATTACCAATACAAATATTATTCCAATTCAAAAAATTAATGTTTGTAACAAAATGTTATAATTATATATACCATTTCTGTATCTTTAATAAAATGAGTGCATTATAATAATTATTTATAACATGTTTTAGTTAGATATAACTATTATATACATAACTTATTAGTCATGCTATCTGACCACCCTCATATCAATAAATAATTAGATAATTGTAACTCAAACAATAATATAAAACATAATAAAAGCAACCAACTAATGTTATGCATAACAAGCTATAGAATATATAAATATGGCTTCTGAACCTCACTTGTCACTACTGCATTACAAATGATTAGCCAATAAGAGTGAAGTAAATATAAAACTATTATACTTATATTATTCAGTTTAATTAGCAGTTTAGTACACAATGAAATTAAGGTAACAATGCCATCATTAAAAGGTTAAATAATAATATATTATATAGACATTCCCAAGAACTATATACAGGAAGCAAATTTTTTAAGAAAATAGAATTTTTGCTTATCTGGCATCAGTATTCTATTAAGCATATTATGTGTACATTTTAAAAACATATATATTAATTAAAAAGTTAGTTTGATGTACAATAAGTGACATTGGTGCATATTGTCAGAAACATGATGTAAGCACAAAGTAGTGTCACTTACATCAAATATAGTATTTCTCATTTTAATTGTTAACTATCTCCATTCATTGATTTATCCATTCCACTAGTTTAAAATGCAATTATCTCTATTTAATTTGCTATGTCAGTTAACCCAATTGATTCCTCTGCCACACCTTCACTTCCAGAAATTTCTATTTTAATTACCCATATGTAATTTTTATAATGGAGATATATTCAAGTCATATGCTAATGAACCAGTAGAGAGTTGTTGAGTAGAAACTTGTAAAGAGGAGATATTTATAACATGCTCACATTGTTTTGTTTTATGTGCTATGATCATATTAATTCTAGCTATACAGATCACAGTCCCATTCTTTATATAATAAACATTGACCCTAATAAAAATCTCTATTGATATATGATAATAATGTTCAAGCACCACAAGCGATTTCAAATACAGTACTTTAACAAAATAGATCCACAAATTATAATTGCAATCAAAGTGATCAAAGTGTCAAAACAGATATTGCCATTAATGATGTTGATAATAGTGATTACAACAAATCCAATTTTACAACAACCAAATCAGATTTATTTAAAGAAGAAAACATTTCAAAATAGCAAAAACTTAATAAAAAAACAATTTCCCCAAAATAGAATATGATCACAAATACATTGCTACTATAACTGTTACCCCCAAATAGCAAATTGTTCACAAAGGAAGAACTATAAATATTGAAAAACAGAAAAAAGAATCTAGGAAATAATAGATCTAGAAATAATAATAATAATAATCTAATAATAAATCTAGAAAAGGAATTGGAGAAAGATGTTCAGACAAATGTTTGTTTGAATGCAAAATGATTAACAATGAATACAGACAATAATTACATTCAAAATATTGGAATTTAGGTTCAAAAACAGCTGAATTTGTGAATATTTCAATGGACAAGTTTCAATCATTCAAATAAAGTGTAAAGGAACAAATGAAGATGGTATTCATTTTAATTAGAAAATAAAAATGATGTATATGCCATCAATTTTTTACTTCAACATTAAATATTACTGAATGCATTACAGGACAATATCTAAAAAAATATATTATTTGGTCACATAGTTCCTGATCAGTGAGGTAAAGCTGCAAACAAGAAGGCTCTTGAATATAATAAAATGTGGGAGCAAAATCATCAATCACATTGATCAGTTTTCAAGAATTGAAGCACATATGTCCAAAAGGACACTGAATACCAGTACCTTTCCTCCCATCTCAATGTGTGAAAAAAATGATATTTTTGAAGAAGAGCATGACACAAAATGCCAAAAACCAAAATAAAATGTCATGAAGCCAAGAGAGATTTATGTGCCACCTCCTTTGTGTTGAAAAGCTCAGATAATCTTTTTACTCTAGAATTTAGCAACCATTTTAAATAAAAGGAAGCAATTTGTATAAAGATGAGAAGTTCAAATGAACAGTCCAAAGAATCCTGTAAAACTGCATCAGTCATATTCGATTTACAATAAGTGATCTATGTCACCATGTCCAATCTTGATAAAATGTTTTACAAGTCAAGATTGGCATATTATAATTTTACAACAGATATGACATGGCTACCAACCAAGGAATGTGCTTCTTCTGGCATGAAGGTGTAGTAAATGTGGATCCAGAGAAATAACTTAATATTTGAGAACAGTTTTGCAGAATTATGATCATGCTAATATAATTTTTTTTAGTGAAACATCAAAACCTGTTTAATAAACACTCAAATATATATCAGGGGCCCTGATTCTGGAGCTCACTTTCATACCAAACAAATCCATTAAGGACCATTAACTCATGACTAGCACAGCTGCTAGCCAAGAATGGGAGATTCCAAGGGTCTTAACCACTTGATTACACACCAAAAAAGAGCTTGCCGACTCAATTAATAATATAAAAATTTCCAAAAGAAAGTACATTGATGTGATGGTTTTATAAAAAAATAGTCATACATTATGAGAATCATTCTTTATTTTTAAATCTAAAGCACAACAATACATAAAAAGGTTTCGTTAATGAGAACTGTGTCATTGTATTGCTTATCTTTTTAAATTTCTAATTATTCATGCTCCTTAAAATTAATTTTGCCATAGAGTTTTTAAAAGTATTGTTAAATATTTTGAGTATATTTAATTATTTATTCATTATCAGGGTGAGGCAAATGTTACTATATAATAATGAATGCCTACCTTTATTAACAATCTATTTGTAATTAAAGTAAGTTTAGTTTTAGTTTAGTTTTAACAAAACTTATTATATTTTGTAATTTGAACTGCATAATTGAATAATGCTAAATTTATAATGAATAATATTAATAATTTGCCAATAAATTACTTAGGCAAAACTATTTTGAATTTTATATGATGTTTATTAGATAGATAAAAAGGTTTTTGACATTATACAGTGAAACCTGCTTAATACATATATGCTTAATATGTAGGTCCACATATTAATATATTTGTATATAACTGCTATATAAATAGTTCATTTATTATGTATAACTTAACATGTATACCGGTTAATAAGTAGGTCTTGTTGGGTATTTACCTGTTTAATGCATAGAATAAATTAATTATGCATAAAATAGGTTAACTTTGACTTACTTAGTTACATATTATGTACCTACACACATACATTTATAAAATTACTTATTTGTTAACTTTGTATATATGTACTACATAATGTGTATTTAAATATTGTGACAGTTAAATAACATAAGAATAATATGTCTATAAGGATATAATGACTTTGTTTTGACTTCTTTAAGTGTATATACATATATGAATATCGGTTAATAAGTAGGTTCGCTTATTACGTATAATTCGTCTGATCCCAAGGTATACGTATTAAGCGGGTTTCACTGTATAAACAATTGTAAATTATACTATGGCCATTATTCAAATAAAACATCATAAAATAATATATCAAAATGTTAAAACAGAATTTCAATATAAACCAATTACTCAAAACCGCATCTAGGGAAATGCACAAAAATAAATAAATTATATTTATTACTAATACTATAACAATATATGTATTTATTTTTTATATCTGACAATAATCATTTTAAAATGTCCAATATAAGTCCAATTCACAATGTATATGATCAGCTACACCTACTTACAATATGATGAATTTATTAATGTCTAAAACAATTATTGTGATTATAGTAATTCCAGTATAACAAGCCTAGTGTAATTTATATTTGAACACTCTATTACTGTATTAATAGTCGCTTTACAATATACGCTAATAAATGGTTCAGTTAGAGAAAGATACTTTCACGCAACCATTAAAAAATGTAAGTTTCAATTTTAAAATGCATCATTGAAAGCACACGGACAAAATATTGTATTACCAGTTTTAATTGTGACAAATGCCTTTAAATGTTGTTGTTTTGTATATGTTATATTTTATTTATACAAAATAGCAAGATTCCTAAGTATAAAATTGAAAAATATTTGAAGAATTATTCAAAATTCGAAACTAGTGCTGAAATAGAATACATTTTAAATAGATTCTGATTGCCAGCCCAACAACTGAAAGAAACTCACATCAAACTCTGGAATGAACGGTATAAGGGGTCTATCGAGCGGCTTCTTCTGTCGACAACAACAGCACTTGGCATTGGAAGAGCCGTTCAAGGTGTCGCAGATGGAGCAAGTCCAGGTCTGAGCGGGTCAACGATAGGACGGGCCAAGGGAGGGGTATAGATAGGTGGACAGGACTAATGATATGAAGGAATGATGTAAGTATAAATATATTTGTATAAATTGTAATGTATGCTCAACAAAACAAATTAAACTATGGAAAAATGTTTACGTATAAATAAGATGAACTATGTTTATAGTAATGTGTTAGTGGTGATCTATTATGGGAGATTATCAGACGTCAATACTTGAAAATACAATAAAATTCGTTCGCCAAAACTAAATCACATTAAATTAAACTTCTTAAAATCTACCTTTGAAAGTCATAATAGGAAAAATGTAGTCGACCTCGTAAAATGTAACCCCCTCGGCTTGATATCAATTGTTTTTGCTACTGTAGTTATTTATAATTAATCAGACTTTTATTTATAAAAGCAAAAAAAACTAGATGTAAAATAAAATATATTTGTATAAAATGTAGAAATGCAAACGTGTAAAACAGTGCAGTCAATATATTTTGTCAACAGTTTTTAATAACCTATTAAAAAAACGTAAATTACATCTGATTTCCGATATTTCTTCCAACAGTGTTGGCTCCTTGAATTTCCACCAAAAACACACCAAATTCCCGTTTTTTTCAAACGCCTTACCCGATTCCAGGTTGTGCTAAATGTTTTACCGAAAGAAGGTCAATGAAATCACTTCAGCAGGCAGAGCTCACCGCAATCTCGCCAGAGTCGACAAGTTCAAATGACACCTCAGAGTCCATCCGACTTATTTGTTCGCTCGGTCCACAGGAGCCCTCCCCAGCGACCCCTCCCCCGCCCCCCTCCACACCAACCAGCGTGGTGTACTCGACAGCAGACACGGCCGAGGCGACAGACCGAGCGTCGCAAGCATCAGCATCAACAGACCCCCTTTTCTGACCAGTCGGTGCCTCTGATGACGCGATGTAGACCAGAGCGGAGTACTCAACCCGGTCCCCGGTGAGCTGGTCATCGGGCCCAGGCCGACAGTTGGCCACCAGGGAGTCCCGGTCGAGTAGGAGACAGGGAGGTCGGCCGGCTGCTGCGGGACTGGTGGGGATCCAGAGCTGCCGAGCGGGGGGGAAGTTGTACTCGAGGCAGACCTGGCTCAGGTGGAAGTGTAGAGATAGCGGTAAATGTGCTGTATTACATTGTATTACATTGTATTACATTATATTACATTGTATTACTGTATTATATTGTAGCTGCAAAAAAGTTTTAAACTTATACTCGTGCGTGTACTAATAAATGACGCCGATATAAGAGATAAATTTTGTACTAATTTTAAAATGCATCCCTTAAATTTTGTGGCATTTGTTAGTTTCGATTTAACAATTTTATTCTTTTTTACGGGTATAGTACGAAAATTCGAGATATCTATAGTAACAGTAAACGAAAAGAAGTGTAAATACTGTTATTTATTCCACTTTACTTCTATTTTTTTGAAATTGGGTATAATATCATATTTTGGGAAGATACATATGGATACCAAATTTCGAAAAAATCCAAACAGTAGAAGTTGATGATGCGGATCACGAGATTTAAAAAATTATGAAAATGACCTTTATCAATAACCGATTGATTAAAAAGTTTGTAAATGTTATTAGAATGCCACTACATGACACAAATTCAGATTTCTATGACCACCCCGACATGGATTTTCAGATATCAGCTCTATGACGTCATCAAAGACCCATAAATCGATAACCAATGATATTATTTTTTTGTTTATAGATATAGTTATCTTAGATTAGTATTGTATAAGTTCGTATGCACTTTTTAGTTTTACATTGCTGTTCTTTATTCTATTTTTGTAAATTTCAAAAATACCATTTCTGATGACTTCATTTATATCCATAAAAATCGATAACCAATATAAAAATTTTTTTTTCTTTTCTTATTGGGCCGGGGTCAATAATAAAAAAATTAAAAGATTTCAAGTTCCTTACATTTTTATTATATTACTTATATAAATAAGCTATAAGAAGTATAAATAGTATTTCAGTATTTTTTAAATTGCTGGTTAGTTTAATAATAATTTTATTATTCAAGTTATATGTATATCAATTAATATCAATGTTGCAAGTTTTAGTTCTTAATATTATCGGCAAGTTTAAAAACCCAGGGTGGAGGGTATAAAATAGTTTAATAATAACACAATTTTTGCTGGTACGTAAAAATATTCAAAATTATATTTATAATTTTTAGTTAGATAAAAGTATTTTAAGCACTGAGTACAAAAATCAGGGTCATACATTATATAGTTCAATAATAAAACTTAATTTATTTGAAAAAAACTGCCATAACCCCCTCCACGTACGAAGGGTTAATATTAAATTGAGTCAATTAGTTAAAATGTGTAAACGGTTAGATATCGAGGTTAATGAGTGATTCTGTTCTTTACCAAGAGACAATGATTTGAATGACACGTCTCGAAATATGTCGTTAATATAAGTTGGAGAATCACAGAGTGCCCTTACCATTCTTTTCATTTCTGCAACGGTAACATTTTCAGGAACTTTCATCAGTGAAAAGAAGTCCACTTCATCACCGGATATTTTGAAGACAATTTCTACTCTGCAATGCAAGTAAATTTAGACAATCATTCAATAACCAATTGAACAAGAGACAGGAGTAAATGCTCTTAAGAAGAATAAATAAAGTTTTTTGTTCCTGTTGATATTGTAGACTAAAAAGTTGTGAGTTAGTAATATTTTAAATTTACGTTAATGGTTTCTTTTAATCAATAAAATAAGGATAAATACACTCTAGCGGTCAAATAGCCATAAGCGATATCATAATACAAATTTTCCAACGTTATTACTATTTTCAAATATTTAATCAAAGTATTAATCGAAAAATTACAATATTTTGATAACGTTGCACAAATAATCAATCTATGGAAACCATAAAAAACTAGCAAAGCACTAACATACTGAATGTGTTGGAAGTTCTCCTTTCTCATTTGCTTACTACATTTATTTTTAATATTATTGATTTCTTATCTGTAGATTTTTACACACTTATTTTAAAATGGAACCTATAAAATTAAAAATTCAGAAAAAATGTAAAATTTGGTTTGATTTCGGTTTTTATTCAAGCAAATTTATGAATCGGACAACGTAAAATTATGTTTTAATTAACTATCTTTCATTATCAAATACTTATATAAATAATAGTAATAAAAATAGGAAGTTATTTATTGAACCAATAATGCAAAACACAACATTAAACGATTTCTATTACACAACAGTGGCGGCATCATTGGATTCATTAGAGATCTCAACGAAAATAGTCGGTCTTCTTGTGGCCAAAAGTTCTGCGGCAAGTAGCGCCAATTCCTCATTCCTAGACGCGATGGAACGCTCGAGAACCAGAATCAACTGTCCAATAGAAAGGCTGGAAAGATTGCTGTTCTGTGAGTAGCCTGAAGGTTCTTCGGGGATCGGATGACCGGTCATTAACTAAAAGGAGAGTAGAACAAACAATGTTCAGCAAAAATCTTATATGAGGTAATATATGTCACGACATGTTTGAGGCTCAATGCATGTACAATTATTAACTATTTCATGTAAAAAGGTATTATATAAATGAATTTTTTTTAAACTTTGGGCCGTAAATCAAATCCATAGAACAATATAGGAAAGGTAATCACATACATAATGAGTTAGCCAATTAAAGATTTGTATTGCTCAGATAGAATGTCGTATGCAGCTGCAGGAATCAAAGACAACCGAAACTTAATTATTAATGGTAAAAAAAGAACGCATTCAGTTACGTTATTTGATAATGTTAATCAAAGAAAAACACACATTATTTCTCGAAGAAAATTATGTACAAATTGGATTGACAACTTTTCAACAGCAAAGACCACCTTTCGTCACATATGCTAGCGAAATACTACACAACGTGTACGTGTGTGCATATATCATGAGAATGTGAAACTGATGTTGCAAGTTAACGACTACATCTGAGTTAATCAATTAATCAGGGCTTCAATTAGACAATTAATTAATTTAATCAATTAGACAGGGCTTCCGAAGCTTGTATGGATCATTCATACAATAATTATTCTGTTCATATTACAATTGATGAGCAGTTCAATGAAGATATAACTTGTTATTTGAATAGAAAAAACTAAAAAGATATAGATTTGAACCAACAAGATATATAGACCAAGGGTTGCCATTCGAAAAACAACGAAATGAGTCTTAAGGTTCTTCAAGTTGATTTTAGCGAAAATTACACATGTTGCCACCATGACGAGGTGCAGTCAGCACACTGGAATCAAATATCAATAACATTATTCACAGCAGTCTATTGGAGCCGTGCAAATACGATTTCATTTGCCATTGTTGCGATTGTTTAGAACACGACAAATATTCCGTTTATCCATTTTTAAAAAGCATAACTCACTATCTATATTTAGCGACCACCTAAACAAATCAGATGTTCTTAATATTTGGAGTGATAGAGCTGCGAGCTTACTTAAATGTAAATTTGCGTTTAATTTATTGAACAATTTGATGAACTATTCAAAATTAATATAGTCTGGAACTTATTTGCATTATGCCATGACAAAGGAGCTGTTGATGGAAATAGTGGTCGTCTTAAAAAAATGGCAAATCAAGAAATGCGTCCAGGAGCTCTAATCACAAACGCTGAAAGTTTTGTTGCGCACCTCTGTAAAAATACCAACATTCCCAGCGGCCAATGCATTTTATGTAGGTGCATATGTATGCACATATGTAGGTCACTTGTTACCATAGTAACCCATGGTATTGTTATGGTTACTCTCTATATCTTAGCTACGAACTGTCCTAATTTTATATTCAGTATATAACGTGTAATATTGTTCATTGTACGCACAATTTGTGCAAGCTTTATCTCCGGACTGAGATAAAAAAATACATTTATTTTTTTACCAAGTCGATATTTATTGTTTTCGACATTTTGGCGCGCATCTAAAAAGTCAAGCATGGCAGAGAAAAATATATTCTTATTTTGTTCATTTATTACATAATATAGGTGTTAGCATATAAAAATAATACATTTTCTGAATGTTTATGACATTACCAATACAATAATACTAATATACTAAGATTTAAACGTCACCTTACTTGATATTAACTGTTATATATTGCATTATTATATATTTTCTGTGTTTGCATTGATCAGAGCATTTAATTGTAAACGTAATTTGTAAACATATATCGCTACATACTATCTGACTACTATGTATAATTCTAGTAATTTTAAGTTTCATTGAAGAATACAGCATCAACATAGTATTATACCCTGCCAATAACGACTACTTAAGTGTTTCATTTTCATACATTTATATTATCTAATGTAATAAGTATTTTGTGTATCTTAATTTCAAACACCACAACGTAAAAACTGTTGATTTAGAAGAACAAAGCTTAAACAATTACAAATGTTAGATGCCTTTCACCTTGCCTTAGATTAGGATTATGGGTATAAACTATGGTTAATATTTTAAAACCACACACGTTACGGAATTCCAAAATTTGGTGTGACCAGGTCTGGCGGTTGCCCCAAACGATTTATTGATGGACAAGCTGAACCAACAGTTGCAACCATTTTAACTTTTCCAAATGGAAATAGACCATCACACTAAGTAGGTGTCATCGATATTGATAGACCGTTAAATTCACATAATCAAAATCAAACACAATGTAGCGACAAGCATTGTGAAAAGTATCTCAATCAAACTCCCTCATTTGAAAGTTTAAACAAACACAGCAAATTTTGCTGCGCAGGAAAATCTGAAACAGAATTTCCCGAAACAGTAGTAAGACGAACAGTTCCATATTTTCAAAAACTGGCAAACCACTCTAAGACTGCCCTATGTTATATATGCTGACACAGAGTGTTATCTTGAAAATATAGACGATGGTGATGATAGCAGCATTGGTTCAAACAGGGTGCGGAGACACATTGGTCCCAAATCCAGAATTGGAAAAACCCATATAACATTGTAATATCACGTTTTCACTGGCGTAAACTGCGTTAAGTAACGATGGTATCAATTAATTCACTAGAGGAAAATGTTTATAATTGGAATTTGAGGAAAATGATGTGGAACACAATTGAGAACAATATGTTACATTTGTAATTATACATTTACTATGGTTGATGCCAAGATTAAAAGAAATTTAATTATGTATTTAACTTTGAAATCTGATTAATAAACACTCAGAGACGGATCAAGGGCCCTGGGAATTCCCACTTCACCAATGACTGTTACAATAAGCCCCGGTCACTCATGTTTTACACATAGCAAACGAACCATTAAAGGTCGCTAACTGTCGACTAGCACAGCTGCTAGCCAGGAACGGAAGAGTCCAAAGGTAAGCTCGAATCTGTTCCGAGATAACACTACTCGGCCATTCCCATTGTAATAGTGCATGATCATTTGAGCAGAAATTATCGAGGCAGCTGCTGCCACAAATGTAGTACCAAAATTCGATTACATATGAATACCCGTATTTTTCATAATTTTAAGCGGAAGCGCTTAGTGAAATTCCCATTTATGCTATCGCTATCGTTCCTACAACGAAATAAAGACATACTAAAGTTAATATACAATTTATGGTCGTCTATTCCAAACCCCGTTTACACCCCGTTTACATGACAGTCGGAATTCGTGATACATCAATTCTCTTCATGTCAATAGGTCTCACTGATCTACCAACTTGCAGACATACTCGAAACATATCGAACTATGACACATTACGAAACAGGGCAAGACCCCGGTTATTATTATACACTCTCGGGTTTATCATGGGAGTTAAAAAAAAACTCAACAAAAGTAGATCTCCTAGCAGATAACAATATGTTTTTATATGTTGAGGCTGGCATTCGCAGCGAGATGGGTTTAGCCAAAGCCGACCCTATATATTAAATGTATTATGGCTTTAGTAGATTATTATTTAATTTAAAAAATGTAAAAATATATATAACATGAATTTGAACATGAATACCTATAAAAGGTTATTTTAATTGAATTAAGCATCAACATTTTACACATAAGCACGTTCGTAATAATGCTATTGTTACATTAAACCCTACGCTGTAAACAAAAACTGGAAATTTTACTTGATATTCTACTGATTATTGTAGTAAAATTACTACTAATTATGGTTATTGTATAATTTTACCCTGAAAAATAGTATAATTACTATTACACTTAGTATTTAAATAAAAAATATATTTGGAGGTAATTTTACTATATTCCAGTTTACTAGTTTTAAAAGTAATTTGACTTTTAGAAAAATAGCGGGTTAATTTACTAGTTTATGTAATAAATTAAAATTTTGAAGATATATTAGCCTATATGTTGAGAATCATATTTAAAATAGAGTATTTTGGACACGGCTAATTTATATATATATATTATTATGTAGTATGCATATACCTATAATATATTTAATATACCATTATGATTCAAATTTAATATATTTTGACGTAATAATTGTATATTAAAAAACAGTGATATTATTGTATATTAAAAAACAGTGATATTATTCTATATAATGAAATTATATCAAGTGAAGTATGAAAACTATTATTTTTAAAAGTGTATTTAATTGATATTAAATAACCCACCCACATGCGACGAGGATATTTGTACAATAATTCATATAACATAATCATTATTAATAAATCAAAATGACAAATACACCAATGTGACGCTGATAAAATGTATGATTTTAGAACTTGTTAGGACTTTTCTAACCTTTTTATATATCCATTGCAATATTTCTTATTATTATTTTTTATTAATAAGTAGGTTACCATAAGTTTCGTTAGCAAATGAGTAGATTATAAATAAATGAGTAGCAACATAATTCATACTATAATATCTTTTAGAAAATTAATTTTAATCTAATTATGCAACCTGAATTGTAGTATTATACTTAATGTACCGATCAAACTGAAATGTTCATAAAATGTATACTTTATTATATATTATGCATTGTGACATAAGCATTATCAGAATTTCATTGATCTTTTTAATTAATTATTAAATTAGTTACTTAATAATTTATTTATAGTATACATTATAAGTTCTAATTTTTCACATTTAATTACGCATGAAAAGTATAAATGTTTATCTTCACTTTTTATACGCATCAGTCAGATTGTTTATTTGTAAATGCTATTGAATTCGACGCCTAATTCTACGTATATTACTCTGTTTATTTGGTAACTTTTTTTCTTGCTACGCCGCCAATAGGCTTTGATTTGTTGGCCAGTATTGGTTCAAGTGGCCCAAAGTAATGTCTTATAAATAATTCATTGCAATCACTGAGCTATTTAGAGGTCATGCTATTTGTTATAATATGTTGCTAAATGAGTGTCTTATCTTATATGTATTTTTTGATATAAATATACTTTTGCACTGCATCTAAATTAAAGAAAATGTTCATATCGCAGATTTTTTAACATAAAATATAAATGTTATCCATACTAAAAAATGGCAATTACGTTATTAAAAGCAAAAACTAAAGACGATGTGCTATAATTATGCGGCTATAAATGAGAACACATAATTTAAACTAAACAATTATTTGTATTTAAAAAAAATATTATCCGATTCCATGACACGCATAATACAACTTTACACAATTGGTTGTTGACATTTTTGTTTTAAATAATTTTAATTATCTGGGTTCTTCTTCTTGTTTTGTTTTCGGTTGTGTCATCCACACAATAAATTTGTGTTTTGTTTTCAATCTCATTTCTATCGTATCAATTATGTCTAAAGTTTTTAATATTTTATATAATAATGTTGGCGTCCCTGTCTTGTTGAAAGAAGGGGACACTCTTGAACAGTTCATATATAAAGGTAATTATGATGTTTTTTTATGTTATAATTTTTTTATCATATTTTTATGAAGTATATGTATTGTACTAATTCTATCATATTGTTTATTTTTGAATAACTCTTGAAAAATAAAAGGGTGTTAAAAAAGGTGATACTCATATTTAATTGTTAAATGGATAAATGTTATAGTAACAAATAAGGTATCAATAAATTGAGAATTGACACAATGTCAATTAGTAATTACATTTTTTATATATATATTTTGTTTATTTAAAAAAAAATTTTATGAAGTATATATATTGTACTAATTTCACCATATTGTTTATTTTTGAATAACTCTTGCAAAATAGTAAGGTGTTAAAAAAGGTGATACTCATACACCCCTGGACAAAAGTAACCGTCCACCCTAATTTTTGTTTTGTTTTTTGTGTTTATTTCTTTATAAAGACTGAGAATTTGAATAAATAAAATTGTTTTTAACTTTATTTATTAAACAAATATGATAAAAAGACATTTTACAAAAAATAATGGTTAATTAATGGGTAATATAGAATTTAGTTTATGTTCAATAAATATTTAAAAATTAGGGTG
>JAUZND010047555.1:0-42828 GCA_034780555.1 Coelogynopora nodosa | reverse complement strand
TTATTACAGTGAGCAATCATCTAAATACAAAATTCTTGGATTAAAACTACTTAACTGCTTTTTATTTTAAAAAGTCCAATGTTTGTATTGTGTTCCATCCATTATGGCCACGACTGTAGACTATAATTACTACTCGACAGCACATTATCTAATTAACATGTAAACAAGCATCCACAATAAATATATACCACCATTTACACCAATAGTACAATGATAGTAATATGATGGTTGATGGCGCATCAACACCGTGGAAGACCTCATTTGTGGAGAATTTACTGCGATCTGATTCTTTTAAGCAAGGTTATACGTATAGGCCTATCATGTTAAAAGTATGGTTCACTGCACCTTGACTGCTTTACAATTATGTAATATTGTACAGAAATCTGTTTCAAAATAGAGACAATTCAGTATACCTGGTCATGTGCAAAAATAAAAAAGGTCAGTAGTGAATTTCCTGGGTTTTTAAGGATATTTTAATGAAAATAAGCCTAGTACTTTTTGTGGATATGCGTGTGAGAAGTAATTATTTCACAAGTGAGAGCAATTTTATAATTTCTATATATAAACTAAATAGCCTATTAGGAAAAATGTGAATCCAGTGTAATTAATTGCAAATAATTATAATAATATATAAAAAATATATGTTTATAATAATATATAATATTAATATATAAACAATAAATTACATTTTGCGAATATAAATAGCTATTTTTCTATGTTTATCGTATATAACTTGTAATTTTCGTAATTGACAATTATATTACTTCAGTAAATAAATGTAGCATGAAATTTGTGATTGTTTTGTTATAGAAAATATAATTTTTATTACATAGATCACTATAATTACACGTTTTTCAAATTATTTATTGTGATTCTTTTAAAAACATATTAGGCCCTATTATATAACAGTTTTTCAAAATATATGATAGCTCAGCTAAGGCTACATCCCTGCCCCCATACAACTCCCAAAATACTTGTTATAGTATATGAGTCCAAAAGTGGACATCTTCATGGCGCCCGTTTTTGAGTTCAAAAGATAGTGTTAGATATCGTAGCTGTTTGGCATTAAGGATCAACCTTTGTTAACTTCGAGGAGATACACACTATAATAGAAATGATATCACAATGATCTTAGTTTAATATGCTTTGTAATCGGCCAAGGAAAATTAAGGCAATACAATGTTATAATTCTGATTTGGACATTATTACAAACATTGTAATAGAAATGTTTAAAGATGTTATAATTATAATAAAATATAGAATTATTTAAAAATAAAGTGGATCTTTACTATGATATATTTTGAACTAAATCGTTATTCAGCAAATATTATAAAAATGTTTCACACTACCTAAATAGTCTACTGGCTATCTGTCTAAATGAAAATTTCAATCACTGCAATAGAAAATAATGACAAAAATTGAGTCCTAACTTAGTCAGAAATAAAATAAGGCGGTGATCCAAAGCGGTGTATCCAATTGTTCACCAAGCTTTAGTCCTGTAGAATTTTACCAAAAAATGTCTAACCTACAAAAAATTAGATAGATTGGCAAAATACTTTTTCAAATACACAATTTGATGGAATTTTCGATCAAATCAAAAAGCTGTAACCTTTTATTTTTAGAATAATATAGGTTCCATGGCATATTATCCGAGAGACTATAGGGATAAAGCAAGAAAGATAGTTAATAACTTCCATGCAATGATGGATTTAATAGTCAAAATTTATTGAAATGATCTAACTTTGTCAGAATTTGGTTCCATACTTTTCTCGGAAATCACTATTCCAAGGTAAACAAACGTTTAAGTCGCAAATGTACATTTAGAGGGTTTAAGTCTCAAGTTTTTACTGAATCAATTTCGCGAGAATTAAAACACCTACCTTTATTTACACTGTTAGTAACACATAACGTCCGCCTTATACTTTTACTTAAAAATATCGGAATACTTATTTTATTGAATCAAATTATATTTGCATGAAAAATTATACTCTGTAAATCTAGAAAACTTAGCTCCACATCCAGCATCTCCCAAAACTCGACTTTAGACCCTATATAAGTGGGCTTAATAATTTATTATTATCTAAAAAACGTGCTTTTAGATAAAATCGATCACCAATAATGCTGACGACTGATTACGTATACTGTCTTTGCACCATTATTTTTTTTAAATAATGAAGCTATTATTAAAACATTTTATTCCTCATTCTTTTTCCTAAAAAATTTAATCTTTTCCATTCGACTGATTCTATTTGAAAATATCATTAAGAATTATATACTCAGAATTTTTTCCCCGTCTATATTATAGTCATCATACCTATATCTTTTTAATAATACCGTTATTGATTAAATCTGATTACTCTTTAAGTATTACATCTTTTATTATATATATATATATATATATATATATTTTTTTTTTAATAATCTTTATTTCCCCACCGTGACATTTACCTATATGTTCTTCTGATTTAATTTTAAATATATATATAATAATCGATGCATTTGTCTATATATTTATTTATATATTTTTATTTGTTTAGCATTATAATTAAAATAATAATTTCTTGTTACAACATTTAAGTTCCATTTACCAGTGAACGCTGCCGAATTATGAAAAAAATATTCCTTTCTGCATTACAAGCTATTTTTATAGTTTGGTTTGCAACAGTCTAAACTTTCAATGAATTATAAATTATGATAATAATAGAACTAACCATGTGTAGACTAGATTGAATAGAACTCCTTCCTTTTCGGGTTACACGGTTCTGCGTAAATTTAATTACTTTCATTATGATCAAAAAAAAATTGCCATAAAATCCATTCTTATGTTACAATATTTGCACTTTTAAATGTGTTTTGTGTGCATCTACGTATTCAGCACTTAGTTTAATATAACTATATATATATATTGCATATATAATGTGCTACTGCACTATTTACTCCTTATCTATTTAAAAAAAAGGAGATGTGCTACTTGTACTATATATTATTGTAACAGATAACATATTATTTGCAAATTTTTCCTATTTTTATTTATGTTTCTTTGTTTATTTTTTATGTCTTTTGCTATTTCTTTTTATTTAAACTCCTTAAAATTTACTCTGATTCAAAGTCAATTATTATCATGCAGATACAGAGCTTTAGAAACGTGTTTTATCTGGTAATACTTGGTTCAAATGTGATGATAATATAATTTCAAAATGTAAATCCAATTCAAACTTTTTCTCACAACAGCCTATATATGGTTTTCTATAACTTAATTAATTATAAGGTGCTAAATTATGGGAATAGTGATGGTTTGTGCGCACATAATCCGGTAAACTGCCGCTGAGGATCCAAAGTATCACATCATTGTATAGTCACATTTTCTTTCCCTTTTTTATTATAAATATCAGTTGTTACACGTTTTTTTATAATCCGGCCTGTGCCCAATTATTCTTCTGCTGTTTTTGGATTTGACAGTGTCCCTCCAGGCATGTTTTACATAGAGTACAAGCTTATATGTTTGAATTTAAGAAAAAACTTGTGAATAATACTTGTGGTTTAATGATAACTCATTCCCTTTGTTAGACCTTTCTCGAGTTTAGTCAAGAATGTTGATTTTTCCTTTGAACCATCCTGATATTATTAATAAATTGTGTTTCTTAATTGACAGTCGCTTTGATAGTTGCTGATTCCTCTTTTTTAATTCTATTTTTTATATGTTTTGTGGTGATGTTGAGGACTTGAATAGAATGTTTTCATTTACTATCCAATACATGGATATAGTATCAACATATGAATATAGGAGAGAACATCGTTCGTAACTTCAAAAAAGTAGACAACAGAATCTCTCTCCTCCACGTTGGAGAACAGAGATTCATTGTGCCACATTGATGGTTTAACACCGAAATTATGAAGGGACAAGAACAATACCAACAAAATAATATCGATAAACTAATTAATGCAATGTACTCGACATCGTACAAAAAAAATTTCATTGACTGCGTTTTACACAAAGTAACTGAAATAAATTTAGCCATTTAAGTTAAATGGTTCACAATGTGGGCCATATAGGTATAGATAATACGAGCACCGATAAAATTATTTAAATATTTAGTACACACATTAGATAATTTTTTTAATTATCCATTTTTTCCATTTAGAAATAAATATTTTGCGGGTATACATTCTCATATAGTAAATTCTTAATATATTGATTTATCGTATACTTTGTCCTATGGAGATTATAGAGACCATGTTGTATTTTATTAAAAATTTAATATTGTTATTATTTATACTGTTATATATCCTTAATGTGTATTTTTATTATTATTATGGTAATAAACATGCAATAATATAAATGGATAAATCACTATGAGTAACCGCTATAAAAAGATAAAATTAGATAAAAGCCAACATTTTCAAATTTAAAATATTTATGCAATATAAAAAATGCAATTCTGCATAAAGAGTGCATATACAGTAAAAGCCTTTTCGCATTATCCAATTAAATCATTAAAATAATGTGTTACAATTAAAGTATTAATTACAAAATTGAACTTGTATTATAATATATTGTATAAACAAAACATAGATAATAGGCGATAACAAATCAAGCCTGCAAAACATAACTAGGAACAGAGTAGATAATAAATAAGAACAAACACTTGTAATAATTTAAATTTATATTGAAGGGGGAAAATGTGACTATAAGCAATGGTCTAGATTTTAAACCCTCTGCGACAGTTTACCGGTTTGTGTGCACATCATCATTATTCTAATATTTAGCACCTAATTGAAAGCTATGAAATCTATGTAAATTTACATACAGTGGAATGAAGCAATATGAATTGGGCTTACATTTGTAAATTATATCATCATCAGATTGAAACTAATTAGCTCCTGATTTAATATGTACAATATAGTGTTCATTATTGGTTGATATCTCTGTAAGAAAAATAACGTAAAATAATATAAATAAAACTATTTGAATAAAAATTAAGTAAACAATATACAGATCGTTCACATTTTAAATGTTAGCATTATAAAATGCTAAATATATTTCGAAAGCTACAGTGTCAGTATAGTATATTATATTCAATCAATTTTATAAATCTGATAATTCTAGTAGAACGTTTAGTTGTCCATCCTAAATAATTTTTTACGAAAATATCAAACATATTAATAATTGAATATGAGTCCAAAAAAGGCTGAAATCTCATTAACAGCGACTTCAAGTCATATTTAAAAAAACAAAATAGTTTAATTTATATATTTTTTAAATTGGTAAAACAAAATTTTAGCATAACTAAATAATTATCGCCATTTAAATTGTTATTTTATATTTACTACAAATTATGGTTATAAGAAGTGGCAAAATTTTCAAGGTGAAAACTCATAGCTTTTATGATTAGACATTAGTATTTTGAACTAAAGCTGAGGGAACTTTTTGGAATAAATTCTTTAATTGTTGAATTTACAATTTAAAAAAAATCTATATACAAATTATTTTTTTAATTTTAAGTTAAACTATATCGTAAAGTCAGATAACGATAAAAAAATAAAATAATTAAACCCAAATATTTTCTAAACTGGCTGCCAGATTTATTATGTAAACGTAAAATTATTGACTTTAGTTTTTTCAAAAAATATTAGAGAAAGCGTGAATCCTGTGAGACTGACCTTTCAAAACTATTTAGAATGGGCGAAAAAGAATTTTGCTATTTTTATGTGAAAAAAACAGCTGTCTTTTTGTTTGTTGAAATAAAGAGAAATATTTATAAATCACCTCAAAAGCTAAAAAAATAAATGGGGAAAAATTCGATCAAGAAAGTGATGGTTATCCTTATACTTGTAAACTTAGCTATTTTTTAACATTTTCATTACAATTTCACGTATCGGTTTTTTATTTATATAGTACTCTCCTTTACCATGTATATAGTCAAAACAATTTTTTAATTTTTTATTAATAACCTGAATTCCACTTTGTTTTCTTTCATATATACAAGCTGTAGCAAAATAATTTAAGAAGCTCACAAAAGTAATATGCTGCCAATATATAAACCTAACATCTCTAACTAAATACAGCACGATTATAATATTTAAAAATAACATTTTGTTAGTCTCAATTGACAGACTATATTCTATAATAGACAACATCTCAAATCCTGAAGAACTACTAAGCTTTCATCTTTGTTTTGTAGTAAGAAAGTTATACAAATCTCTTTTGTAAAGAAAAATGTCTACCTACTAACTTATAGCTATTAGTAAAAACCGGTAACATTCACAATGTGCACAAAAAAGTAATTTAATTATTTGCATTTGATTTACTAACAAAAACCTCCGATTATGGTAAATAGATTTTAAACTATATTTTTATCATTGTAATTCAGCAAAAAATAGGAGCATTTCGCTATTCAAGCATAAGTCACTTAACTAAAATCACTTCAAGTAACTCTAAAATTATGCATATATCAGACGCAGATCTCACCTCCAGATAGCTCAGTATATTGTTAAAATCGTAAATAATCGCTTATAATCGCTGTTTCGAGTTTAACTAGTATGTTTCTTTAATATAAACAATTTGTTTAGTGATTAGTTTATTTTTGCCCTTTAACAATAATAAAATACTGATAACCACAAACTATTTAAAAAATCGTAACAAAAACCATACATAATCATATTTTAGTAAATGTTGTGGTAAAGAATGACAGTGATGATTAAATATAAAATGCTAAAAACGAGCTATACAAGGATTATATAAAAAACAGTCTGTTTTAGACTAGGAAAACCCAGTCATGCTTATAGGACCTTTACTGGGCGACCTAACAACGTTGTGTCCCGTACACTCTGCTTAAGTGTCCCCTTCCCCCCGGTGTAAGTGTCCCGTACACTCGGTATAAGTGTCCCGTACACTCAGTATAAGTGTCCCGTACACTCGGTATAAGTGTCCCGTACACTCGGAAAAAGTGTCCCGTATACTCGGAATAAGTGTCCCGTACACTCGGAATAAGTGTCCCGTATACTCGGAATAAGTGTCCCGTACACTCGGTGTACGTGTCCCGTAGACTCGCGGCAAGTGACAAACATTACACTTTCCATAACATAAATTTAAAAACTTTATAGCAGAAGATATAACGCTTCACTATTATATGTAACATGTCATACATAAATATATATTTTTAAATGACATCGTGCTTGCATATTTATTGATTGTTATAATAACTAGTAAAAACTATATAATGGCAACTGTACCAAAACTAAGTAATTAAATAGCAAATATCATTTAAACAATTAAAAATAATTATTATCATACTTATGCATTTCTTGAGATCATGAAAGATTAATATTGAATATCTATATAAATAAAATAATTCTTTTTAAGAGGTTACACAAAATTAAAAATATGTTAAGGAGGCTTAAGGATTTTGTAATTTGACATGCCAATTATAACATTTGTAACTATTTTCACAATCACTAAGAATATGTAAACCCACGGTGTCCTAATAAAATAATATGCACCTTTTGAAGATGAGCAAAATATAACATATTTTTAAAGAGTCGATAACAATAAATAAAAAACTACCGACAAATTAAACATTTGTATTAACCTATTAAAATTTATGTTGTAATATTGTAATCTGTGAGTTCGTGACTTGTAAGTGAACAAAATATAAATGGAAAAGGAAATAAAAATAAAAATAAAAATAAAAATGCACCTAAATTATATAAGTTAGAGTATGTCAAATTTCGTTTACGCACCGTGTATTATCATATTTGTATTATTTTGTAGACGATTATAACATACAAATGTCAAAAATCACTTCAATCTGAACCTTCTAAATATTAAATATGTGAAAAAAAACTGTACGCAGCTATTTTTTAGGAATCATATTATTATTAAACTTTAAAATGTAAATTATATTTACATATATTTCAATATATTATTACAGTTGTTCTCTTCCCGTGCTATTGCGTATAAATACTTATTATTTCTTATACTACTTTTGATTTCCGTCCTTTTAGCTTAAGTGTGAAATATCTTTGTGATATAAATTTTTATTTTTATTATAAAATTCTTATATATACGTATCATGTATTTTATTATTATAAAATAGACAATACATATATAATATTATAAAATTATTGAAAAATCATATTTATGTATATAAATTGTTATACAGCAAATAATTACATTAATACTGTTATGAACCCTAGATAATTGTTCATATTATCTAATACGATATTTGGCCTATAATTCTTCATCCTGTCTTATTTTTTCTAGTTTTCCCTCTCCCTCTCTCTTACTCCCTTGGCTTGATCATATGAGTGGGTAAGAAATTAAGAAAGAAGGAAAGACATCTAACAATTCCCAGACTCAAAGTTAGCCAATGACATTGGGAGTCTACTTATATGATTTGGAAATGAAGAAGCCAATGTCAAGTACAACTTTTAGCTCAATGGAAATCGGCCTTAACAGAATTCTGTCAACAGCACTAATTCTCCTGCCTTAATGCTACTTAACTCGAAAGGCCTTCCGGGTGTAATCCATGTCTGATCTAATCAACGGTTCCATCAACTCGCCAGTAGTAGTACTGAAAAAGCTATCAACCACAATGAGACCGACGTTATCCCCGTCCACCACCGCCGCCACCGCTGCCCCCGCCGCTACAGCCGGCAGTTCCTCCACCTCATCGGAAACCAATCATGTCGCCATCGGCAATCGGTCGGCATTTTATCGGCTGGCCACCAGACGGGCCAACACCGCCCCCTCGAACAGCAGCGAGTCGAGCAGTGCTCCCACGTCGTCTCCCCTGTCCGACGCCCTCTCGCCACGCATTGTGCCTCGCCTGAGGCGGATGAAGGAGAGCATCCCCCTGGTCAAGTGTCACTCGGCCGACGACACAATGGGTCATCACTGCCCGACTACTTCACGAGACGTGTAAGTTGAGCGAAGAATACGTAATTGACGAAACCGGAGTTTAGCGTCCTAAATTCGAAACATTTCGCAAAACAAAAGAAGTTGGAATGGGAATGGCCGAGTGGTTAAGACGCTGCTTTGCGGATGCCGAGGGTGTTGTCTCGGAACAGGTTCGAGCCTAACCTTGGACTCTCCCGCTACTGGCTAGCAGCTGTGTTAGTCGAGAATTAGCTATCTTTAATAAACCCTTAATGGGTTCGTTTTGAATTAATAAAAAATTGTAAGTTACGTGGCTCTATTGTAAGAGTTATCGGTTAAGTGTGCGCGCTACAAAAACTACTCACTGCTCCAGTATCAAGGCCCTTCATCCGTCTCAGAATGTTTAAACAAATTCTGTAGTTAAATACATAATTTAATTTAAATTCAAAATCAAACATTTATTAAGTAAAAGTAATACAGAATACGCTCAGAAAGAGATAATAGTATATCAAACAATAATAATTATGTTTGCATCCTTAATTAAAAAAATTGTTTCAATAATTACAAATTCGGTAAACTTGCGCAAATTTTGAATTTATATCATGTCTGGCATAACACATGCGCAAACAATACTTAATATTGTAACAGTGGTTTTGGTGAGGCATTTCAGAAAATACTGGTAACAATTAATGTTTGATAAATTTTGATCTCTTCCTGAGCATATTTTGTATAAATTTTACGTAATAAATTATTTGTTGGTGCACTTCTTTGGTTTTGCGAATTTCTATAATTTAGGACATTAAACTCCGTTTCACTGAGTTAGTTCACCCAGTTTGTGTT
This sequence comes from Coelogynopora nodosa, assembly GCA_034780555.1. NCBI lineage: Eukaryota > Metazoa > Platyhelminthes > Proseriata > Coelogynoporidae > Coelogynopora > Coelogynopora nodosa. The sequence continues at coordinate 33,110 of JAUZND010047555.1, read as the reverse complement.
TTATTATGTTAATCGTGAGGACGCCCGTTCGAGAGTCTGCTTATCACTGAGTAGTTCCGCATAAAGCGAAACACGTTTGACATTACGATATGAGCTGATTGGCAAAATATAAAATATAAAAGTATGCCTTCTTTTAAGATAGTCTCAAATTATACACCTTCTTGTTCCATACAAGTTTAGATGGAGACTTGATGTCTCTGCACTCTGATTTGCCCATTGTTCCAAATTCACCCAATTTATTTCTCTTGTGGAATGAAAACGATATGAATTAGGGTGGAACTTTAAGTGGAAGTCACTGAGAGTACCCAATCTATTGATCTGCAATTATGTTAGAAAGTAGTATCATGATACTAATTAGTAGCATCATGTCTTCAACTGTGAATTGACTCAGAAAGTGTAAGTTTTGGGAATCTCTATTGAAAATGATGTTGTGCTTTCTTTGTTTGTTTATATTTTATATATAACTTACCCATGAATGATAAGAAAATGCACAATAAATTTTTTTGTAATTTTTTTCAAATATTTAATTGATCTAAATTACGATGTTTTGAGTCAGTATCTAATAGTGAAAATTATACGTAGTAAATATAACAGCGGGTGAATAGATGAAGCAGAGAAAATATATTTGTTATTTATATTAGCAATTATACCAAGAATTATTTAATATTTTCAAAATGTTTAGTTATTATTACCCGGTTAGCATTTCTGTTGATGCACCCTGTTTATAAGTCTCTAAATTTAAACGAATATTCTTTAACAAAGCGTAACAGTTATATAATTCTAGGAAGATAATTAATAGAGATTGAAGTATATGAAAACATTAGGAACGACGTGTCGCGAAGTCGGAGTGCTTTTATTTTATAGATATTGATTCTGCGATATTATTATTCTGCAATTAAACAAAATATTGTAAAACATGTTCACGTTATTAAAGGTTCAAATACAGTAGAAACAATTTAATTAAAGTAGAAAATGCATCGCATATAATATTTAATGAAATGGTTAAATCTAAATTTAAAAAATTTGCATTTAAGATGTAATGCACAGACATTTCAATACTTCAGCTTTGCCCTTGAAATTATAAATATACTACTAAGCGTTTTAATTTAATTGATTTCAATCTCTTAATCTGTAAGATATAGATTGGCAATCGACCGATCCACACTATAAACTTATATCAATATAAATAACGTTCTTCAAGTGTATGGATAAATGGGGGAAAATTGTGTATATTACAAACAACTTATCTACATATTACATATTTTTACGTGATTTATTATTGGACTGTGCTTAATTTATTCTGTTAGATTTACTCAACGTTTTGTATTTTCTGAAAGTTTCGAATAGTACGCATTTCCGACGTGTTTAAATATTACATTTTAAAGTTCGGAAAATCCTATTTTCTTTCTGTACTATTGTTTATTATTTATATAATAAAATATTAAAATGCCTAAATATACATATATAACAATTATTTCAGATTAGATAATGCAGAGTGTTCACGATAACGTGTGTATAATTAATATATTTAACGAAATAATTGAAATAAATGAAATAAAATTAAATAATTTGTTTATAATGTATTGAAGTATGATAAGCACAGATGGTTTATTTTTCCTAACTATGGCCAAATATCGATGTTCCCAATTCTCATTTAACCACTACCAGTCATCATCTTTAAATTCGATATATTTAGTTAATGGAAGTATATCCCATCAAAAAAACTTTTTAATGACGTTTAAATATACTTTTTATTACTAAACTTTTGCAAACTCATAAATTAATCAATACTAACAACGTATAACCAAAAATTGTACACTATTTAAACGACGTATATAGTTATTGCTATGATATTATTTTTAATATATGAACAATTTTATGAGAAACAACATGTTTTAAACAAAACGAACCGAATACTTCGTTAAGCTATGTTTTTAAAAACTAAAACTAAATTTCGACCTGAAAGATGTCCAATTTGCTTCCATTCTACGATTAACAACATGTGTTTTATACAAAAACTATTTTTTCTTTTTTAATCACTTCATCTTTGTTGTCGTTAGATGTTGTTGACTCATGTTATCAATTTAATTAAATTTAATCTGAAAAGCTATACATACATATATATACATATATATATATATATATATATATATATATATTCGTCTGCTCAAAAAGTGGCTATAAAATCAGTCTGAATTGCACGTGACTTATCTTTGAAAACCAATTTTGTTTGTCTTTGATCGTGTGTTGCTTTTTGATGACCCCAACGTCAACTAGTAAAAATGCATTTGTTATTTTTTGTAAACATGCAAACAAGAGTTACTAAACTTAATAGTTAGTGTGGAAAATTTTAGAAATAAATTTGTGTAAATTATTATGCATACTTGAAATTATATGTTATATATATCTATATGGGACACCAATAATAAAAAAATTACTGCTAATAAAAAAGTAATGATGGTAACATATATCAAAAACTCAAAAAACGAATTTTGACAATTTCACTAATAAAACCCTTGCGCTATATTCATAATGCAATTAAATTATCACTGAAACATATAAAATAAAACATTAATTATGCTGTTTCAAAAATTTACATTTACTATACAGAGGTTCCAGAGGATGCAAAAGTGCATCGACTGCAATGGAGACCATTTTGAAAAGCTGTAAGGTTCTACAGATGTTCTTGTGTTTATATTAACTATTTACCAGGCACTAAATTTTTGTTTTTTAATGTCAATAAATATCTATGAACTTTTAATATTAGACTAAAGGTCAATTTTATAATATTACATATTGTGACATTGCTATAAAAACTTACAATGTGCAAATATCGCTGCGTTATTTCAATTTAAATGTTCCCGCAAATAATTATTGTTAATTCATGCACATTAATTACGCATTTATTAGTGAGACAGTATTGTTATTCAGATTATAAATTATAAATTACAATATTATCTTTTATAATAGTATTTCAGATGGTAAAATATAGTCTAAAAAATCAATATGCATATACTTTGAGGACGAAAGAGCACTGTTACATTTTTTGGTTTTTGTTCAACCTGTTTTTTTTACAATATCGACGGGGACTTTTGCAAGTGTCATATATAGTGTAGCTTTTAAATCTTGACTATATTCTTTACAGGTATAAGACTTAATATATATTTAATAAATATCTTTTTGTTTTTCCTTCAAAATAATAACGATTTATAATATTACCAAAAAAACATTATTATGGGAAACTATCAACTTATTAATATTACTTTGACCGCTTACTTTTATTACATAATTATTGATAATTAGTTAATTTAAAACATTTCTTTAATCATTTATATTTTTAGTATACATAAATTGGACTGGGTAGCACTTGAATATATAGGTAGACTCGTTATTTCCGGAATTTTACTTTTCTATAAAGGAACCCTGGAATACCTTAGTACAAAAGACAACGCCAGACTTTTACTTCGTAGTGAATCAAATCACCGTCTTTACAAACGCAGAAAAATTGGTCACATTGTTTTGTAGTCTGAAAGGGTTTCCTTTTGATCCATTCAGAGTTCACGAAGACAACAAGCCTCTGAAAGATTGCATACTTGTCGTCATGACTTGATCATTACTTTTGACAAAGTTTACAAAATATATGAAAATTAATATTTTTGACTTTTGACTGGTTGTTATTTGTAGTTGCATTAGCTTCCTGCCCGTGGATAAGACATTTTGAAATATATTTTTATTTACTTGTCGATAACAAATCAAGAATACAAAACTCTTTTGTATTGATGGAAATATAATGAAAAGTTTGATATTTGTTTTAGTTTGATTAGTTTAATCCCAGTAAACAAGAAAATAAACAATTAATTAAACAAGAAATTAATCAAATTAACCAACGCGCAATGTTACCCTTAATAATTTTTTTAAATCTTTAAAAAAAGAGCTAAATTTTTCGATGAGTTCCATAATTTATTGATGAGATAAAATTATACATACTACTTTTTTGTGTAAGAATAAAGTTGTATACGTATATATATATATATAGTATTGGCAAAGTTTTATACGACTCTATTTTAAATGGTCGTATACATTTTTCTGTATGAAAGTTGTGGAGTATATACGTACAATATATATAAATACAATAGTGGAGTATATACGTACAAGCATTCTACTTTTCAGATTGTGTTATAAACTTGTTATACCGCTCCTATTCTATCTTTTTCATATTTTCGATACTGGATAGTGGGGTACAGACATTTTTATCATATAAAGTACAAATCATTATACAACAAAATATTTCTTTAATGTTTCCGGTATACAATATTGACATGGATAATTTAACTTTTCAAGCAAAACATCGTTTCTTAAAAATGGACAGATTTATTTTCCGAAAATTTATAAATAATTTTTTAATGAAATAAACTCTACTTTATTAAATAAATTATCTGATAGTCAGGTAATTTAGTAAATTTACTTAAAACGTTTGCATTATGATACTTGCCAAAACATTTTTTTAATATAGGAATATAATTTTTTACATTTTACTAATTCAATCGATAATCAACTTATATGTTTTTCACCATTAGAAAGCTTATTGAATTCATGCAGGTAATTAAAATATCAGACTGATAGTTAAGTTAATTTTCATGCAGAAATACTTTAAAAGAAAGCGCGGGTGATTTTGAAATTCTATGTTTAATATGATAGTTTACAGAAGAACGGAAAAGGCAATTATTAATTGTTAAAAAAAACGATTGGGATGTATAGGGGTCAAAATAACATACTTTTTTCAATCGGTTGTAATTTAAAAAGTACTCTACTAATAAATTTTAAACATTTACATATTATAGGAAATGCTAAAATTTCAACATTCGAAAAATGGAAGTCACCTGGTCTGTCATCAATGACGTCGTAATTTAACCAAAATAACCAATTTTATCTTATTTTGATAACTAAGTTTTTTTTAAGCTGATTGCATTATTTTTTATTATTATATATTTTACATTATTTATATATTTATTATATTTATTACATAATATGAATTGAACCTTAATATTGATTTCGATACATTTAAAATGTGTTTTATACGTGGATTCAATAAAGAAATAAAGACATTTTGAATAGTAAATACGAAATGGTTAGTGAGATAATTATAATTAAATCTATTCTAACTGTTCACTTTTTGAGCAAATCAAGATGTATTAAACAGTTGAATTTAATTCAATAATGTTACGAAAAACTTTCCGAAGTAATAATAAGGTAAATTTTATAATAATGTATTGGATTATCAAATTGATAACAAGACTATATTAAAATACGGAATTTTTTTGAGTTTATAGAAATCTTAAATTAAGATATAAATAGGTACTATTTAGACACTGATGAGTTGGTATAGTACCAGCGGTCATTGGGACCATAACATTAATTATAGTGCTGGAAATAGGACGGTAAATGAAAATAAGAGTAAACAATCCAACAAAAACTCAAAAAAATTAATGTTTCAAATGCACGAGAATAACTAAAAATGTATAATTATTTAGGTCAAAATAATCAATGCGTACATAATCACATTATTGTATATCGTTGAAAAAGATGAGGTAATTGAAAATGAGCGCAAAAAACACAAAACATTCTAATAAAAGGAGAACATTTTCATATAGAGTTAAGCGGCATTCGTCTATTACCGATAGCTAGCTATGAAATTTGAACTCTCATATTATATAGATAGATCTCATAAATAAAAGAATTCGAGCACATATTATCTCGATGTAATTCAATTCGGGAATATACTTGCGTTTTTAAAACAATCGAAATGCTAAATTATTTCTTTGAAGTAATAATATCCAAATCTATTTACAAAATTAAACATAATACAATGAAAACGGTAATTATGATAATAACAACATTTCAAAATATTCATTTAATTAACCAGAGCGTTTTTTCTAACATAAAGCAAAAAATATAATTTATAACAATTAAATACTTATATTAAACAATACTAATTAATTTCCCAAAAATATCTCTGTAAAACATAGCATTGAATAATGAATTGCTAGGTTTCAAAATAAAAACAAAACATTAAAATACATTTAGCATATTTTAAAGTTTTATGTAATCATCTTTAGACTAGGAGAGAGAAACAGCAAACAAAAGAGAACTGGATCTCTATTTTTTTCTTCAGAAAATGTTATGACTGAAGTAAATATTGCCAAGTTACTAGGTTGATTTATAACTGAAATGATAATTAATTAAAGAAGAATCTTGTACATTACTGATATATTTTTCTTTTAATAATTATTACAAATGCAATTCTCTTTCTAATTTGTATTTAAATGTTGCTTTTGGTTGACTTTATTAGCTCTAGTATAGAGTACATTCAATTTAAACTATGTCGAGCTGTAATCAAATACATATAATATCTTTATGCATTTTTCTATTTACAAAAATTATATTATACAGTAAACAAAAATAATAATTTCATTCAAATTAGAATACAAAGTGTAAAAAACCTTCTGCTGTAAATAAAATGAAAACATTCTTATCACAGTATGTTATATGTTTTTCAATTTAATTCGATAATAATGTTTTGTACATATCTATTTTTATAACATTCACCAATAAAGTTTTAACTTATTCATTTCATAATACGTTTCTTAATCAAGTCGTGCAGTATTAACAAATTTTCAAATTTTATGAATAGCCAAAGTTGAAGACATCCAGTTTTATACCAAAAAAGAACCTTAATTTTGAAAATGATCCAAACCTGTTCCAAAAAAAAAGATTTACTTGTTTATTGTAATTTCATACAATAATTTTTCCTTTACTTGAAGTATTTATTTCTTTACGGGAGAATGCCTATAGAGAGGACGGATATGCGATCCTCAGTAGCTTTACAAGTGCCATTGAGAGGACGGATATGAGACCCTCGGTAGCGTTTACAAGTTTACAATTGAAGTTTGTATATTATCTGTAAGCTTCTTATTTTTTTATGACTTTAATTGATTCTCTTCTAGAGCAGATTAAAAAACATGTTCAGCCTTTTATCCTTGCACTCGTTCTACTCATAATTATTCGGATCGAATAGGATACCTACCTATACGTATCTTAAACAGAATCAGGATAAGTAATGTAATATTGTTAATTAAATAATAACCGCGCTGATCGGCAGACTTGCTTATAACATTATTTTTTTCGCTCTGACATTTTCACTATGATTATATTTTTAACACAAACAAAATAAAATATTTGTACATGCTAATTATTTACTTGCGTATTAATCGATAAATCAAACATTACTACAATATTTTTTTAGCTAACTACATGCATGTAGTAATTACACTCACCATCAGTATTTATATTAGAGTAAAATTATAAATACTTTTTCATATTTTTCATGTGTTTTCATAGGTATATCTCATTTACACAGTCGAATATTGCATTGGAGTAATAGATATTGTTAATTTCAAAATGTTTTTTTAATTACTGTTTCGAGGGTCATTTTCTATATTTAAAAGTGTATTTTGTTTTACATAGAATTTTAATAACAAAAAGTAAAAGATAAACATAAATTAAAAAAATAATAGTGGGCTAAGGCATTTAAATACAAAATATTACGAAATTATAAAACCCATGTATATAAACTTTTTAAATAACCTTTATCAGAGCGGCCAACATAAAACATATACAAACTGTTTGACAATGCTATTATATTTTAATATTATTTGCATTTTGAAACATGTTTGACATTAATTTTTTTATTAATTTAATTTTCATGCGAAGAAATATTCACCAAGCTTTTCACACTATTTAAAATATTTTTAAATTTTAGTGTTATTATTATTTATTCAATTTTATTACCCATGTAATCTATATTTATTGTTAAAATTAACATAAAATAGATTATATATATAAATAAATACACAAATCTAATATACAAACATATATAAATGGAATACATATATTGAATACAAATTTAAATAATAAATGTTTTGTAAATAAACTTAATATAAACTCTACCGTGAGGTCATATGTGTATTTTTGCTTGTAGCTAGATTTAAGCTAAACAATTTCCATGATCTCACTATAGTACGTAATTTTAAACATTAGTAAATTATTGATCAGTAAGTTAAACATTTTTATCTTAATTTCCTTCCTTTTAAAGTTACAAACAAATGTTCTATATTATATTTCACGTATGACTTTACTATTAGCACGGGTGTAAATCCGCATTTGTAATTATATATCATATTTTACTAAGAATTTTCTATTAATACACATTTAAAGGATACATTTTGTGAATACCTTTTTTTGTGAAACCCGTATTATTTTCCTAAAGAGATCACATATTTAGAACGGTCTAACATGGGTTGTGCAAATTTAAGGGCCAGTTTTTAATACTTTATAAGCACCGGAACAGGTGCATGATACGGCGTATTAAATGTACAGAAATCTGTAAAAATATTGGTTTTATCAAACGGGATAACGAATTTGAGGTTTTCGACCTGACTAAAACAGATATCACGACAGTAGTTTTTCCGCTGGAAGTAATGTGATTACGTAGAATCATCATTGTCAGAACATTATCCTTGGCTGAAGAAGAAAACCATATCCAACATTCTCTGTACTGAAAGCCCCAATCACTGAATCATATTTGAAATAATTCTTACTCCAGGGAAAAATTCTCTAGTGAGTTTGTTCATTATCAATCAATGAAAGTGAAAAGTTTTTTTAGAACAATAATCATTCATTACTAACATTATGACGAGTTATACATTGGTTAAGTTTAAAACTTTAATCTAAGAAATGCAAATATAATAACTTTTTTTACTGAGATTATATACAATGTTCAAAAAACACAAAAGAGTTGACGTTTGTCTATCATATAGCCGATCTCATTATTTCCATTTAATCTATATATTTTGGTTTTAGCAGAATTTTCATGTAAAATATTAGTGTCAAAATATTATTGTTTTCAGGAAAAGATTCATGATTTTTTAGTTGTGCAAAAAATGTACACTTACAAAGACTTAAAAAAAGTAACCTCTGTTTAATTTTTTATTTTAAAACCCTCCTCAGTTTTAAAAACATTACAAAAAAATGTCTTACGGTTTGTGTCATGCTATTTATTTTTATAGTAATTTTATTGCCATTTTATTGCCGATATTTTGTCTGTAATCTGTTATATGTTAGACAACAATATAATACTTAAAAAATTATAATTAACCTGCAATATTATCCTGACTGAACAATCATCAAAATATAACTGTTGTTTTCATACGTAAGACTCAAGTTCGAATAACAATATTTCAATTGTGTTGTAATCTGTGTTGAAAGAAATCGTCCAATTTCGTTATCAAAAGTTTTCATATTATATATTATCAGATCCTTATTGAGTCATAAAACTAAATGCAAACTTAATTTTTTTTAATATCATAGAAACAAGTTTAATGCTATTAATTATTTATAATAAAGCTATACATTCTTAATTGGCGAGAATAAAAAACTTGCTCCAGGGTTCATTTTAAATTTCGATTTATATATTTTTTAATGACTTCATCCAACTTCAGACTATAACACAAAGTCGACTCCGCTTTCTATAAGTTGGATCCAGGGCCCGCTTTAGATGGGAATTTGATCACAACTTACACTGCGCTCTTCAGATCACTTTTTCCTCTCCTCAAAATCAATTTCATCGAAGCAATCATTCTCTAATACGCTTCATTTCATTCTTCAGGATCTCGTTTAGTAAACCTTTAAACTCTCTCTCTTTCTCTCTCACTTTCTCTATCTATATATCTCTCTATCTCTCTCTCTTTCTTTCTCCCACTCTCTATCTCTTTCTCTCTCTTTTGGGTTCATTTATTCTGGATAATATTTTAAACCAACATGCATCGTTTGTTCGGCGTATCTATGGTAGTCTGGTGTTTGTGTCAGATAAAATACCAACGATGACTATTGCATCATATAGGAATAACATAGATAACAAAGCATTGGAACATATAGCAACGCAGTTGGTGCTCAGTGTTCAATAAGATGACATGAATCGACAATATACGCAAATATTTTTTAATAATTTTAGGCGAATTTCTAACGTCAAGATTAGCTGACTAATAGTATAGTCAGCCTTATAAATGTCAGTAAATAATTATAATGTCGGTAATCTAGTCTGTGTCTTTATGCAAGAATTGCTAATATTCCTGAGGAAGTGTACCATGATAACACATATTCTTTTCCTGATCATGATCAAAATAAGCCGCCGGTTATGGCATTTAAATATAATCCATAATTACAGGCCAGAACGACTCAGGTCGTTTAAGGTGCGTTTTGGGTGTAAATGTTTTTTAAACTAAGTACAGTTTTGTGTGTTATTATTTCGATATTATTTAAGATTGTTTGTGATTGTTTCGTGATTGTTTGTGAGTTTGTGTTTGTTTGTGATTGTTTGTGAGTTTGTTTTTGTTTGTGATTGTTTGGGATTGTTTAGTGATTGTTTGTGATTGTTTGTGATTGTTTGTGATTCTTTGTGATTCTTTGTGATTCTTTGTCAGTTTGTGGTTGTTTGTGATTGTTTGTGATTGTTTATGATTGTTTGTGATTGTGTTGTGATTATTTGTGATTCTTTGGGATTGTTCGTGATTCTTTTTGATGGTTTGTGATTCTTTGTGATTATTTCGTAATTGTTTGTGACTATTTCGTGATTGTTTGTGATTGTTTGTAATTGTTTGTGATTTTTTGTGATTTTTTGTGATTTTTGTGATTTTTTGTGATTTTTTATGATTGTTTGTGATTATTTCGTAATTGTTTGTGACTATTTCGTGATTGTTTGTGATTGTTTGTGATTGTTTGTAATTTTTTGTGATTGTTTGTGATTTTTTATGATTGTTTGTGATTGTTTTTGATTGTTTGTAATTGTTTGTGATTGTTTGTGGCTGTTTGTGATTGTTTGTGATTGTTTGTGATTATTTAGTAATTGTTTGTGTGAAACTGTTACTGAATTTAAAACATTAAAATTCCACTAACTGTCAACCAATAAATTTTACTTTTTGCTACCCAATACTGAAACACAATAAATTATTGTAATTCACTAAATTATGCCATAAAAACATTAAACCTATAGTCATAGAAATGCAGTCTTACATACATATATACAATATATACAGTTGACAATCTTCAAAGATAGTTGTTGTAGATTATTGTTATATGATAGTTGGATTATAGTTAGACAACTTTCATGATTATTTAGCTGTGAGGCTAAATTATATGTGGTAATTAAGTTAGATTGATTATTATCAGCATATATATAAATAGCCGCAATTCGACTGATAGAACTACTTAATTATTGAGAACTGTCACTATTAACCAGTAAGTGTGGACGATTGGGAAAGAGAGGCGCCAGAGCACTGAGAAAACGGGGAATAATAATAATGGAAAATATATGAAGATGAATTAGTGATAAGGACGGGGAATAACATAAAATATTTTAGCATTGATGTATCATTTAGCTAGTATATTAATTGTTACACAACAGTTTTAATTTGGCTCATTATAAGAACTTAAATTCGAAACTTATAATATATTTATTTATTATTATATATACGTATATTTATATATTACCACCGTATTATAAGAAAAAATTCAGCACTTGAAAGCGAAAGCAATTCTACTAATTGAACTTTCCTAGTTATTTTGCAAAAAATGGTATGCAAATAGTGATTATATATCACAAAATGTCAAGGTTTCCTCGATAGATTTTTGTAAAATTACAATTTAGTCAAGTTTATTTCAAAGTTCTATATATACGATTAATAATGAAATCATTCAACAATAATTCATTTATATGAATCTTTTGCTTCAATTACAATGTGTGTTTAGCTGCTCTTCTGTTATAATGTGAATATTGTTGAAATATTATTTAATATATTTCAGAAATATTATCGAATTAAATTGTGAGAATGCTGTTAGAGTCAATTGTTTAATTGGAAAAAAGAAAAAAAGAAAACAGGTTAGATCTTCTCTTAAGAGATATTCATGCATTTTGCTCAAGACTCTCAATTTTTAACTTTTTACCTAAACTACTCATTTTAATTAATAGGTTTAGAACTTAGATGTCGAATGTGATCGATTACGTACATCTCTCCTGTACTGTACAATAATATACGGTTAGTACGTCTCATTTATTCGCATATTAATTTTCTAGAAATTATTAAATTGAAGTTGACATCTTTTGTGAAATCATAAATATCTAAGTTTCGGTTAATCAATCTTGTAAAATCATTATTTTAAATAAAGGTTGTTATAATAAATTTCAAAATATATAATAAAATACAATATAGTGAATGTATATATAATACACATACTATTTCTACATGGGTTTATCTTTAAAAAAAGTTTGATATTTAAAAAAATATTAAATAATTTCTATGCTAAATTTCAGTTTTTCTTTACACATATAAAATAGCAATTAATCTGTTTAGTCGGGTTAAAAAATAGTTTCTAATAATCCATTAGTATGTAGTTAATCTATTTGCTATGCTTATTACTTCAAATTTTAGTTTCACAATAAAAAAATACTTTATACATGGGACGACCCTCTGTTGAATAAGGCTCTCGTGAAACATATCATAATTTAAAATATAACTATATATTTAGAAGATGTAGAAACAAACCGATAATGCTCTATCTTTTATAAGTAATACCTTATATTTGATATTACCTCGTACCTCTCACTGATATTACGTTGAAAAATAATTATTAATAAATATCCGTCAACATTATCGGCTATAATATTCCAATTATTTATACATCTCGCTTCAGACAGTAAACTGCCAAAGTTTATTAAACATAATTTATTATAATTAATCATCCATTGACTACTCTTCCATTAAGCTTCTATTTAATTAGGTGTAAGTATAGTTAAATTATACAAAATAATTGGAAATATATTTCTCCATTTTGATGTAGTTCATTTGATCTGTATTTAAGTCTGTTTAATTAAACATAATTTCTAAATCACTACAGTATACTTTCATTAACAAAATTACTTCAAATTTTGCAATAGTTAAATCTGTACATTATTAGATTTATTTATAGAACAACCTACAATGAAGAGACATATATTTCCAGATATTTAACAAATAATATAGACCTAAATGTAATTTAAAATTGGAGCTGAAAACATCCCTAAGGATCTAACGCAGAAAAATTCTGAGATAATGAATACATCATAAGTATTCAATAATTTTGTATTTTTTAGTATTTTCTGTTCGAAATGATTTTTTCTGAACTTTTTCTGGGATAAACTGAAATAATAATTATATTAAATTTTTTTAAATCCAAAATTCTATAACGAATATAACTACTACTTATAAATACACTTTAAAATTAACTCTTTTTGAAGCTTGGTTTATTATTATTTTTATAATTAAATTACCTAATTAGTATCTGTTAATAAATTACTAGTATTGAAATATATCATAATAAATATGTAATTTTCAAGATTTAAATACTTAATTTTAAAATTATCCAGAATAAAATTGTGCAGAATTAATTAAAGCAATATGTGTACAAATCAACATTTAAAATTATAATAAGGAGAAGAATAAGTAAAATAAGAATAAGTAAAGAATAATTCTATTATTTTTTTAATATTATAATGTCTAAACCTCTTAACATGTTTTTCTTTTACTTACATTCATGTACATGTTAATCCGAGAGAGGTAGGGTTAAGGCGAGTTAAGGCGAGTTAAGACGAGTACAATAATTAACATAATATTGTAATTCATATGTATTTATAAGTTTTATCATTTTTAATTAACTTTAAAATGTATAATAATGTAACATATGTTAGTTCTTTTGATGTAACTTTTGACGTAACGATTATTCAGTTCCTTCGACCCTTGCATTAGATATTTACTCAATAAAAATAAAATTATAAATAACAAGAAAATAATATTAATAATTAAAATTTTTATTTTTTTATTTTTTATTTAACTAAAACATATTTAGTAATTTTAAAACAATGAAACACATCATAGTTTATAATAGATCGAAAATAATAATCAAAATTTAATGGAGTAGCAGCTTTAAAAACTGTATTTTCATGAGTGTATAATATAGTAGCAAATGTTGGAGTTTTCTTGTTTACAAAAAGCTCTATGAACACTAATGAATCAATGTACCGATTTCTAATGCGATCGAATATAGTTAACAGTGGGGTCGATGTTGATTGAGAAAAAAGATGAGTGTTCCCCTTTTTACATTGAAAGAAAAGTGACAAATTTGGTTGTTCATCAACTCGTGGTTCCCATTTCTTAATAATTAAGCAAGCGATATAGTTTCTTTATAATGCTACCGCTAATGTGATGCCGTCATGTAAACAGTGCATAAATATTGTTTCATAGTTTCATATTATTATATTTTAATTATATGAAGATGGAGATATTCTAAACTATCACTGTGTAATAAAATCCAAATGATTTGACGCTCTGAACATTTCTATTTGAATGTAGCAAATATGAATATAAAAAATAGTGAAATATTATTCGACAGTTACTTCTGAGACTCACCTTGTATATATCTTAAATAGCAGAGATATCTCATCAATGGTGAGCACGGTTCGTGTGTTGAATTTTTTATTCTTTATATTTAGTTTTTTTGACTTTCATTGATTTTTACGCTTCATTTAGAATGTAATAGGCTATATGTCATAATTGTTTGGGAATTGAAGAAACCTATATACTGGATACATATAGTAGGCTTCAAGTGTCTTTTTCAGTATTTTATAAATGAATAAATCGTAATGAATTATATACAATATATCTAATTATCAAAAATTAAATTATTTCAAACAAAGATGCACCAGATTACATTTTTTCTATAGCATATTTTATCATATATTATCTACTTTCAAACAATAAATCCTTTATAAATCATTCAACAAAAATATTATACTCTGTCATCGATAAAATGATTTAATATATTTTTCCATCACTCTTTGATCTATATCTAAATGTTATAAGGTTAAAGTAAGTTTGAGAACAACTGCAAAATATAACTGTAACAAAATAAGATGTAAATATAATGTTAATGTCAAGCATTTCTCAAACGGAAGCAAGACTAGCGACAGTAGAAGTAACCTGATCTATAAGGAATCTCGTTAAGTTAGGAATATAAACGGAAATAAGAATTTGAATAAGAGTATTTTTTATGAAAGCAAAAACGGTGAATGGTCCCAGCAAAACAGTTTGTGCCTTTGGGTTATATATCGACCCATAGAGAATGCCTTGTTTCCGATATTCTGTTTAATGAAATTTTTATATGATAACATATAAATTATTATCGGAAAAGTATTATCAGCAAAATTATAATCTCATTCTGCGCGAGCCCCTATCTTCAATAATCCCTTTCTGGGCGAGCCCCTATCTCCAATAATCTCATGCTGGGCGAGCCCCTATCTCCAATAATCTCATTCTGTGCGAGCCCCTATCTACAATAATCCCTTTCTGGGCGAGCCCCTATCTCCAATAATCTCATTCTGGGCAAGCCCCTATCTCCAATAATCTCATTCTGTGCGAGCACCTACATATCTCTAATAATCTCATTCTGTGCGAGCCCCTATCTCCAATAATCTCATTCTGTGCGAGCACCTATCTCCAATAATCTCATTCTGGGCGACCCTTTATTTCCAATAATCTCATTCTGGGCGACTCCTTTAAATCCAATAATTAAATACACTCTAACTTTAAGCTTTCTCAGTCTGGAAGACAGACCATCTCACTCGAATTAAACAAATGTTAATTAAAAGCCTTCGTAACCTGAAGGGTTCCGCATTCTCCTGACAAGGCTCTCATCATACAAACGACCCCCTCCCTAAAAACCCTTAAAAAATTGAATCGGCAGCTATCAAACTCTATTTACCGCCCAATAAATAGTTATATTTCAAAATGCTCACAATGCGTTGTTAAAAATTATGAAAGAGAAACTTAATTTTTAATATTTTTTTACTATATATTTAAAACAAAAATCGTTTTAACTCAGTCGATAACCTGCGTAATTAACCGCTCATTAATATTTACATTGAAAATAGTTTTTTAATCTGTGTTTAAATTACATAAAACCATTCATTTTTATATTCAAATCTGTAAATTTTATAATTCAGTCTCAATTTATGTCTTTATTGAGTAACTGTGTTTATTGATATAATCATTGTTTACAGTTCTTTCGATGTATAATTTAAATAAATAATAAATAGATCTTTCTTTATTAAACTATATATTTCTCTTTTATGAATAGTTCTATTTAAAATAGAATACTTTCGGATAATGAGACAAGTTGTTTAATGATGTCTTTCACTTATTTTTCACAGGGCGTTCTATTTTTACATTATTATATTAAATCAAAGATTTTAAAATGACATATTTTACAAGCCGTTTCAAAATTATAATTTATTTTGTTACCATCTTGACCTGTTTAGTATCTTCCGTGATATGATATGACACAAACATAATTTAATAATACATTGGATTGCGTAAATGACAACTTTTAACTTTATCGCGGTATGCAGTAAGACAATTCGTTTCGCAAAGAGTCATACATTAAAAGCTAACCGAAAGTAATTGCTATATACGTAAAGCAAAATATGTTCAGATCGGTTGGTTTAGTATAGTTATTAAAATACAATTCAATAAATTCATAAATTATTATCCATTCTCTTTAAAAATTCAAAAATCTCTACTATAAGTAGAAATTTTTAGAGTAAATTTCTTCTCTACGTTTGTAATCTTTAATGATATAAGAATAATTATATTACTTTATGTATGTATTATAGTATGCGGAGATTTATTTATTAATTAGTTGATTGAATTATTATTTTATTCTAATGTATTTTATTGTATTTTATTGTATTTTATTTTATTTTCATGAAAATATCTATAATTTTTTTTTGAATTTGTATTTATTTTGTATTTGTTTTGTATTTATTATTTGTATTTATTTTGTATTCAAAATAATTAATTATTTCATACAGAGTTAGAAATGTTTACTTTACATGTAATAAAAAGTATCGCAGTTACTATAAGTAGGCAGTAACATGTTAGGTTCTAAATTATTATAGAATATATTCTAAATTTATTGTCCCATTTTTATTTACTTAAATGTGTTTTACTCTTATGTTGAATGATAAACAATAAAGTCATATTCTTAAATGATGTTTTTAAATTCGGTTTACTTAACTTATTCATACAATTAACCAGGAAGAATATTCATAAACATGCAGTATAATAATATAACAAAATATGCCTAAAAATAAAAACTTAAGATTACGATGTTAGTATATTCGTTGAACAGGCAGCTTGTTCAAAAATACGAAAGAAATAGATATGTTATATCGATTATGCGTTATATTATTATTTATGTAAAAAAAAATAGTAATGTTTTAATACAAAAATAATTTATTACCCATAAATGATATTAAACATTATTAAAGAAAAATTCAACAAAAAACGGTGGTGGTAAAAGCTCACATAGAGCAACATCTTTTTTAGAAGAAAGAAAAATTGTTTGTGTAACCATATAATTATGATATTTATATTTGCTGTCTTGCAACTTTAGCATTATAAATAATATATCTGACGCATATGTTTTACAAACGGAATATGTGTAACTATTACCGCTACTTATTACAATTAACACATTTTTATTATATATTTCATAGAACGGAAGAAATTATTTTCGAGGAAGGAAATTCCACACGAACCAATCACGTCCGTGCTGCTACAAAAGAGAAACTTGTTGAAGAACTTCTCAAACAATTTGGTAAATGAAAAGTTCGTTTACAAATAAATTTAATGAATAAAGAGCATAATAATAATTTTAAAAGTCAAGCAACTTGACTTATTTTTAATTTTTGTCAACAAAAAGAAAATACAGCATGATTAACTCTACTTTCTAATTTTAAAATATAGTTTTATTCGAATTGTTTTGGAAAATGATTTAATAAATCTATATAAGTCAAATAATGTTAAATAGTAGAACTGATAATGCCAATGACCATATTGATCCAAATTAAAAGATACCAATATATTTTTAAATACCTTTCACTTTCAAAACACTTGTATTTGACAGACAATACTAACTAAACTGTACTTACTAACTACTTGAATAATTTACTGGACATTATTTACTAAATAGAACTTTGTAAAATGTACACACTAGATTATAGTTACTAGACTGCACTTACAAGACTGCACTAACTATAATGCATGTACTAGAATGCGTTTAATAAACTCCGCTTTCTAGATTGCACTTACTAGAATGCATTTACTAGAATACATTTGCTAGAACACATTTACAGGACAGACTGCATTTACTAGAATACATTTACAGAATTTTATTTACTGGACATACTGCATTTACTAGACAGACTGCATTTACTAGACATACTGCATTTACTAGACAGACTGCATTTACTAGAAAACATTTACAGAATTTTATTAACTAGACAGACTGCATTTACTAAACAGACTACATTTACCACACAGACTTCATTTTCCAAGCAGACTTCATTTACTAGACTGTATTTACTAGACAGACTGCATTTACTACACGGACTGTAATGCTACATTTAATGCACAGCATTTATTAGACTGCATTTACTAGTCAGACTGCATTTACTAAACAAACTGCATTTTATAGATAGACTATATTTAATTAGGTGTATTTGTAAACATTAAAATATATAAAACAGCGTATTACATACAATGAAACAATTTTTATTTCAATAGACGGTCCTTCCGAATCCCAGGAAAATATGAGCTACCCCAGTACTCTCTTTCTGATGCACAAGTGGTTTATGACGTCAATTGAACTTTCCGATTTGATGATCGATATGTCGAAATCAGGTCACACTCCAACTCAATCTTCCAGCGTGCACTTTAGCAGCTATATAGTCTGCTTGGCGTTCTGGTGAGTTTAGATTATATTCAAATATACGGCAGAACAGTGTGCAGTATATTATAGGATTTTATTTTTATAAACTTTATATTAATCAAAAGTTGCTGCTCTGAAATAAATATAATTTAATAAAAATATAAATATAAATATCAAATTTTATAATAAACTTTAAAAACGCCGTTCAAGTAGAACAAATACGTACATGTAGTACAATACAACGTAGATTTTCAAATTATGACAATTAGTATATATATATCTATCCGTTTTAATACTAAGAAAAAAATAAAACAGAGTAAAATATTTATATTCATTGGAATTGAAAATGAGAGAAAACAGAGCACCGAAATCTATCTACTTGAAAGAGATAAAAATGATATCTGAAAAAGTAAGTGATGGCGTTATGAATATTAGGCGGTGTTATTCTGACCCTGTCAAAGTATGAGACGGCGTTATTCCGGATTGTAATTTTCAGTCACTGTAATTCAGGGACGGCGCCATTATATTCAGTGATGGCATTATTCAGCTGCGTGTAAATTTATTGACGGCTTTATTCAGTGACGTCATTATTCATTGACGATGTTATTCATAACCACAAACTATTGCATTATATATTGCTTATATAAAATTTACAATGCATACTATCATTTAATTCATTTTAATAACAAAATCATCAACTATAACAAAACCACACCTGCAAATAAAACAAACAAACAAAACCCAGAAAAATTATGAATTAATAAAGTTGATGATAAATATTGCTCCTTGCTGTGAAATCAAATTACTTGGCGATTTTTTAATATGGATAAATGCGTGGATCTTAATGGTGATTATTAAATATGGGTTGATACCATATTTTGATATATTAGAAAATAATAAAGAGTAATAAAACTAGCTTAAAAATTGTCTAAATACTACGTACATTCTTCTGTAACTTTTCAAAATATATATGAATTTGTATATTACATTTATGTGAATTTCGTAATATAATAGTCAATTTTAATTATTTTGAAGCTATTGGATTAACCACTATCCACGAGACTTTTTCCTTGAAAACGATGGACCTATCAAGAGCGTTCGTCGATTTATAGAAATTCTACGACGAGTGGAACACTTGGAGCTTTGTACAAAAATTGAAATACAACTTCAGTAAGTGTAAAATAAATTATAATTAACACAACAACACAAAAACACAAATAGCAGGTAACATATAAGTTTAACATTGTATATGGCACATGTTATGGTATACGGTTTGGCACATGGTATGGTACATGGTATGGTACATGGTATGGTACATGGTTTGTTACATGGTATGGTACATGGTATGGTACATGATATGGTACATGGTATGGTACATGGTATGGTACATGGTATGGTACATTGTATGGTACATTGTATGGTACATGGTATGGTACATGGTATGGGACATGGTATGGTACATGGTATGGTACATGGTATGGTACATGGTATGGTATATGGTATGGTACATAGTATAGTACGTGGTATGTGAATGCATTCGCATGGTATCTATATTTATGTACATATATGGTGCTATTGGACAACTTTTTCTAACGCATAATGGATCAGTAAGTTAACATCATTTATTGATAAATAGCCCCAATTAATAATAAATTATGCGGACGTGATATAAAGCATATGGAATTAATTTTCTGTTAATAAAATGTTATGCGTTTTACTATTTATTAATAATTATCTTGTTTAGAAACCCACGGAACCTATATTGGTTAATTAAGCAAATATGTTTGAACACATTGTATTATAATATGAAGTGAATACATTTTATAGCGATTTACACATAATATAATTTTGTCAGCACGTGCAGAAATATTTTTGCAAATTAAAAATGATAAATATTTGAAAAATAATAACCTAAATGTTAAACAAAAATGAATTCATATTGTCAATGTGAATTATTAAAAAGTAATATCAAAACTATACATGTCATATTTCACTATTTAACATATACACTTTATTATATTTGAAAGCGTTAAAAGAACGGAATTCACCCGTTTTTACAAACAATATTTTAAAACATTTAACTCTACAACGAAATATATAACAGAGCTCATCTTGGCTAATATCTTAAGTTTCAAGTCTTAGATCTTTTTGTACAAAATGATTTACAAATTAATTAAATATTATTTTATTTTATTTGTGAAAGTACCCAAATTACTCTCATTTCCTATGCAATTAAAAATCACAGCAGGATACCACTCTTGCTTTTGTAAAGGGAAAATAATAAATCTAGCAAACAGTCTCAATTAATCTGAAAAATTTTCATTTTTTATTTTAACCCTTTATATGATATCCTTTATACACATCCGATCTATTTTAAACCAATTTAATTGTGAATGCTTCTTACGTCAACCGAAGATGAGGACACCGAAGTATGGTTTTGTTATTGACAATAAATAAGTCAGGGTAAACATCATATTATAAATAGCATATAATTAATTAATATTTTTCTGTAAATATAACAACCACATTAAAATGAACGTCTATCTAATGAATATCTATATCCGGATGCAAATCAATTACGTTCAAATTGTTTTATATTTATTATATTATTTAGCTATTGTTTTATTATGTATACAAAGCATTACTTTAATTGATTAGACTGTACTGAAGTTATTATAGCTATTAAATGCTTAATACTTAAAATGCTCTATATTATCCAGAGTTATTTGAGGTTATCACATGTCACATATTCCCTCAAATTTGTTTAACCAAAAAATCATCTTAACTATACCAGCAAACAATTAGACGATATTAGAATATTACTTTTACAGCGGTATTTAATGAGCGCTGTTATGGCCTTGTTTCTGTAAAGTGTAGACTACCGACAAAAGGTAATATTAATCATATATAACATGACTACATCTATAGAACATCTCAGACACTCTGCCGAGGTCCGTCACTGATGGGCACCCAATCAGTACCGGCTGATCAGTTGGAGTCCGTTGTTGACACAAAGGTGACTCTTGCCTTCAACCAGATCGATCCCATTGAATTAGCCAATCAGTTGACAGTTCTTGAGTTCAAAGCTTACAGGCGCATCAATGTGAGTTTTTGTGTTTCTTGTTATTGGGGTAATTTACAGAATTGTAAATTGCAGTTCATTTGAATTATATTATTTTTTGTTTATTGCATACCTTTCTCAAATTTTAATAACTACGAAAATGCTTCATTTCAATAACGTAATATATGGGTCAATTATAAAATATTTCGGTATCAAATGTTATAGCCAACTTGTCAAACATTCAGTTTGCATTTTGGACTAATTTCAAATATGTTCTTATTTACAATAATAAATTCATTCATTATTTTTAAAAAAGCAAAAGATTCATGACTAAATCATAAGATAATGTTTTTAACATTGATACAAATTTTGCAACATAATTAGTAAGTTACTGGATTGAAACGATTTGGTGGGTTCAAGGCTGCATTTAAAAATGAAGTATCATTTAAACACGCAGATATTATTATTTTATTGGAATAAAAATATTTCATTTTTACGAGAAAAAAATATTTTCCTAAACATTAAAAAATTAATTAAATAGTAAAAGTAGCAGAACACATTTTGAAAATAATTCATTAGAAACTAATGGAAATAACTGGAAACTATTAGAATCCATTTGAAATTATTATCAACATCAATCTCATTCGAAAATCAACTAAACTAGTGTACATTTGATTTGCGGTTCACATTCAGCAAAGAGCTTGACACTTTCCTGATTTAACTGGACCACAGCATAACAGTATATAATACGTAGTCAAAGAGGCGCCTATTAGGAAGACCTTCGGAAGACTATTGAAAAGTCAGACCTCGATACAACAAATGAAATATAGAATCTGTCGCCCGACAGCAGTGGTAAACGCAGACCGGTAATGAAAAACTGTAAGAACGAAATTGAACACAGCAGTTGGACACTGCAGAAAGTTGACTGTTTGTACGCGACAATTATAGATTCTACAATAGTCCTCAATCAGAAAGTTGGTGGACCAATACCGCTTTGATAAACGTCGTTTCGACCGATGTGGAGAGGTTGGCAATGTGTACTGTTGACGTCATCAGGGCCTGGAGAGGTTGGCGATGTGTACTGTTGACGTCATCAGTGTCTGGAGAGGTTGGCGATGTGTACTGTTGACGTCATCAGGGCCTGGAGAGGTTGGCGATGTGTACTGTTGACGTCATCAGTGTCTGGAAAGGTTGGCGATGTGTTCTGTTGACGTCATCAGTGTCTGGAAAGGTTGGCGATGTGTACTGTTGACGTCATCAGAGCCTGAAAAAGTTGGCGATGTGTACTGCTGTCATCGTCTGTGTCTGGAGAGGTTGGCGATGTGTACCAATTTATGTATTAATTTTAGATGTATAATCAGACGCGACATTCAAAAAATCTTTAACAAAAGTACAACAAAATTAGAACCATTTTTTTAAGTAATTCGCTATACTTACACACTTTTTTGAGAAACCAAACTGACTTCTTTGTCGGACACATTTGTTCTTTATCAGCACTTTCTGTACTAATCAGTCAAAGTAGGTAATAATTAAAACGAACAACGTTTAGCTTTTTTTATTACGTATATAAATATTGATATATGTAGAAATTCATAGCTATGCATATCTACATTATTTTAATTAATTTGTTAACCGCAATGTTTTTTAATAGTATATATTAACATAGGAATAACTTATTTTCAATACAAAAAATATGTATTTTTCTATACTTACAAAAAAACATTATAAAAGGCAACTCAACTTTCCGTTTGAATAGACTATACGGCTATCCATCTACATTAAGTAACCTAAAATTTCGATATAGCTTAAAAACACACTTCAAATTGTCAAGTATTTCTTTAGCAGGGTATATCTGATTCGAACAACACTTAAATATAAATAGGAAACATCTTTTCATCTGTTCGTGCTTTATTGAAACCTTTGTAAATATTTCATTTTCGTAGGATCTATTAAACAGAACAAACTTCTTTTTTTTAACTATATTAACTAAATAATAATAAAAAATTGATTAACTTTTTGTAACAAAATAAATGCGAAAAATAATATACATATTTTTTTATACTTTTCAATGACATAATTCACATCTATTATAAATCCTTTTTCTATTATACTTGACTTGTTTAGTGCTAATATTTACAAAAACAATTTTATTTAATAAATTTTGCTATTTTTTTATATTTACCATAACTAACCTTTACGGAACCATCATTATTTTTTTAAATCAACTGCTACGATAATAAAAGCATTATTTTTAGTTGTTTGACTTTTGACAAATGTTTAAATAATAAGTTTAGCTGTATATAAATTGTTATAGATTATTGTTTTGTGTACCCACTTAACTGTAGATAACGTCAATAATTAAAATTGTAGATTAAGTAGTATAATAATAATATTTGAATTAAAAAGTAAACGAAAAGTGATAAATAGACGTAAAAATAAAGAAAAAATAGCAGAAAATTATCAGATTGAAAATAATGTGGAATAAACATAGAAAAATGTAGAAAAAAAAAGAAGTTTGAACAATAACATAATTTCTCTAAATCAATATATTGAGTATTTAATCATTGACCACGTATCTATGCTTTGTCTTTTTATAGACAATGTTGTTTATCTCTATGTTATTCTATTGAGAAATTTAATCAGAGTTTATAAATTGAACTGAACAAATATATGTATATTTTTATTTTTTCAAAGGAAATATTTATTAGCAACTTTAAAATTAATCAAATTATTTGTAAAAATTAAACAATGAATAAACGTTTTTTTAGTATTTAATATAGTTCTCTGTAACTCGTTCTGAAATTCGAAAAAGAATTTAATCTGAATCTCCTGAAGAGTTATTCGTAACTTTTAATTATTATTCAAGGTTCGTATTTCCAGACAAGTTAAAGCGTTCATGGCTAAATTTAAAATATGATATTCTATTAATAAAATCCTTTCTCCGATACAAAGAAAGAAAGAAAATCTGAAATCTTCTATTATATAAGTTGAGATATCCTAAATTTCCTTTTTTCAGAAATATAACATAGAGTACAATTTATGTGTCGTAAAAGTTATATGTAAAAATATAAGTGATTATTTTAAGTAGCATATACCGGGAATGATAATTAGACAATTATATTTATATAAGTTATTTCTAGCCAAATAATAATACGCTTCTTTTGTTTAACATTTTTTTATAGTGTTTTCAACACAGAAAATTGTAAACAAAAAATGCAAATTGTGTTTGAACTCAATGAAAAATATTAAAAAATCGTTTATAGCCTCTTGAAATGCCATATATAATATTTTAAATATTCCATTTTAAAAGTACAATTTCTTTTAATTGATAATTACTTGATTATTATTTGTCAATCATTTTTGCATTTCTGCAGTTTAATCTATATATTCTGATTAAAAAAGACCCCTATCTAATTATAATTTGATATACAAGTTGCTCTCTGCAATTATTGATACGATTTAGCAGATCAAATTATCTGCATAATTTCACATTGTTAAGACGGATCCCTCTTTATCTAATATTTTTTTCGCTTTCACGAAACTAAACCCTTCGATCTCTTGACTTCTTAATTAGTTTCTTTAGAAAGTACAGCTATATAATCCAGGCTAGTGTGACTCTAAATGGTACCGCTGCCCTGGATTATAAAAATATATAAAGAATTTATCATCTATCTGACTGCCTGAAGCGATGACTGCTGATAAAAATTGATAGTCGTCGCTCATCAGAAGTCCACCAAGTCAGCCAACATACACATG
This sequence comes from Coelogynopora nodosa, assembly GCA_034780555.1. Taxonomy (NCBI): domain Eukaryota; kingdom Metazoa; phylum Platyhelminthes; order Proseriata; family Coelogynoporidae; genus Coelogynopora; species Coelogynopora nodosa. The sequence continues at coordinate 7,378 of JAUZND010047555.1, read as the reverse complement.
GATCAGAAAACGACGCTGCTTTGCAAACAAATCAGCCCAAAAAAAGTGAACAGTTTTCTACATCGTAAAGAGGGGGGGTGTATAGCCTTTAATAGCGTGATAGTGCTAAATTCAGTCGGGGGGAGTGGGGGGGGGGGGGGGAGAGGGTGATGAACGTGTTATTATCAACAAAAAGAGATCACAGAGACGAAATGTCCAAGAAACAAACTAAATTTACCAGGTTATAATAGTTTCTTACATTATATACCACACAATAGCTGAAAAAGACGACAAAATTTAGGTTGATCATTTCCCCTGCTGCTAAATTTTAGTCAATCTTCCTAATTGATTTTAGTTAATGTGTTTTTCTCTTGTTTAAGAAACATAATAAACTTACAGTGTACATTTTATTTTCTTCACTCTTTCTTTCTCTCTCGCCATATATATTTCTCTAATATAAGGAAGCAAAAAATGAACTAGTCATTTCAAAAGTGAAAATAATCTTAAAACACATAATTACTGTTAACTCATCCGTAAAAATCGAAAACTTGTTATCAGTAACTATTTGGAGTAAGTTAACATGGAACAAATTACTTTTACTTTCATTCTAAATTTAAATTTGAAGATTTGTTAACCCCAATTTCGGATGAGTTAACTTATTTTAAATGGCAACATATTTGTTAAATCAATCATTGCATTACTTTCTGATTATTCATTTTCTTTTTCTTTTACAAATGCTAAAAAGTTTGTCATGCATTTTAATTATATTGTTTTGCTTTCTAATTGATGTTGATATATTGATATATTGATGTTGACCTAATAAAAAATCAATAATTAATTGTAAATTATTTAAACATACTATATATATAAAAAAATTATTTCAAATATTATATTTTTATTGTATGGTACGATATAAAGAGAATCCGAAAAAGCATTACAGAGATCATTATAGAATATTCCAAAAAAAAATTACACTAAAATGTTTAGATCTAATCCGTTCTCTCTCTCCTTATCTCTTAATTTAGTGTTTGTATATTTTTGCCAATTATTTCGAAAGTATTCATCTGCTCTTGATTCAAGTATTTTTACCAAAAAAAATATTTGAAAAATAAATATTGTATTTTCCACAATTTTTTCATAATCTTTAAATTGCAAAAGTATGCTTTCAATTGTATTGAAATGTCTACAATATCTTCCATCTTCTTGTTTCCTAATTGAAAGTGTATAATTATGGTATCTGTTTCATTATTTTGACAGACAGTACTGCATTTTTTGAGTATTCCAGTAATATATCAGTTCTTCTTTAGTTCCTTTATCGTTTTTCCATCCATTTTTATGTATTAATATTATTTAGCGTGTCATCAATGTCAACTCATCATAACAGGTAGGTAATCCTCTTAACTATTTAACTATATTAATACCTACAATCTCTTTTGTATCCCTAGCCTTGAGATTAAACATGGACGTTCAGAGAATACCCATATTTTATAAAAATAAACTGGCAATTTGAAAAAAACTAGACAATTTATAAATAGGAATTATATAGAGAAATTTACTCTTAACACAAAATAAAATAATAATAGTGGAGGTTAATTATAGGTATAATATTTATTATTAGTAGTAAGCTACATTTGACCGATATGTTTTACATATTAGTTAGAATTTAAATTTAAGTTTAAAATTTTATAATTAGGATCAAATTTCAACATACTCAATGTTTTCCGATTGTTTAATGTTTAATAAAAAATTAATAATCCAAAAGGAACCTTGACTGGAGAAAGACATACATTATATTAACTCACTTATCTTTGGTGCCTCGCAGTTTATTTCTAAGGTTTGACTTTTGTCTGCTTTTGGCGGTAAGTAATTAAATCATAATTACAAAAACAATAAAAGATTACTGGGAAAACCGGTCAGACACAAGGAGCAGAGAACAGTATTAAATTATATGATATAGGCGTTAGCAACCAATACAGTTACAGGTGAGGGAAAATAATTATACAATAGAAACATAAATAATTTGTGAGGACATTATTATATGTACTATTATAAAATGTTGAATGAAGACTTGTAAAATTTTATTAAATTAAAGTAATATATTTTAATAAGTCTTGTAAGCATATGTACTCCTTTTTTAGTCATATTTGCATAACAATATTTCAATAATTAATTAATTTATATTGAATAATAAATAAGAACATATATAAAAAATTTACTATAGTTGAATTATGTGATTCTTGGAGACAAACGCCAAAATTAGGAGTTAAAAGGATAAATATATGTATATAAATTTGACAATATATGACAGACAACTATTTTATTTGATCATGGGAAATAAGAGAGTTCAATAGTTTAATGATAATATATGGGAATTTATCGATATTAGTACAAATCTAGTGAACACTCTAGTTTTCCTTATATTTCGGTTAATAAGTTAATATTCGGTTAATAACGGTTAATTACGCTATTTTTATATTATGTGAAACAACCTCTTTGCAAATTCTCTGGCCCATTTTTGTAGCATTGACTTTCTAATAAAATTAGAAATTCAATGATCTTTCTTTTGTTTAATACTTATATGTTATTATTATATTTTAGTAATTATTGGTGTGTTTCACGTATCCGGTAATTAATGATATGTATATATATATATATATATGTAACAGTTTTATAATTGTTATAAAACAGAGTGGACCTTTCGTTAACTGGGGAGCTTCTTCAGTACTCACACAATTAAGTGTTTACAGTTCTAATATTATTTACATGTTTACAGTTCTAATATTATGTATAATATGTATAAGTCACTTAATTTTTGGCAAATTGATTACTAAAAAAATTATCCCCTATCCCCCTCCTGCATAACCATATTTATAAAAATAACTCGGAAACCGTAAAAGATACTATCAAATGCTCTAAACTCAGTGAAGAAAATGTTCTTAAAATGGTTATGCTCTTCTCTCCCAAACCCAATCGTGAGGCTGAAATTGTATTCAATGCATTGCATATTCCATTCCATAACCTATATTATAAAAATTCTAAAAACTAAAATATAGCCGGTTAGCTGTATCGTCAAATTAAGATTTAAAAATCAAAATTTTTCGGAGATTTGTTTGTAATGAACTTTAGCTCACCATTTGATCAAGTCTTGAACAAACTAATATCGTTTTTACACCCATGTGTGCTGTTGAAGACTCTACGATCGGTTGAAAATAAATTTATCTATATATCCATGGCAATTCTAGGAGTAAAAGACTAGAATTATAAATTGAATTATTAAACCGACATAAAATGAATGCCTTGTGTATTATTGTTAAGCCGTCACTTTTATTCTAACACATTTAATAGGGGATTTGTTTATTATGTTATTATATATTTCTTAATTTACTGTGAAAAAATGGCTCAAATTTAATTTTAAAATAAATAACTAGTATAAAACAATAAATAAATAATTAGTTGTAATAAAATAATATAATTTAAATACGTAATGCGGAAATAATATGTTATATATTCAAAACAAAGACTTGTTGTTATATTTTAAATAGTAGTAAGCTCTATACAGAGTTTTATGTGGAGTACATGTGAGTGAACAATAGAGATATATTTCAGGTTTTTATTTTTACAGTTTTTCGATCTCAAATATTACGCAATGACCGGGTCACTCAAAGAAAGTCCCCGGCTGGAAAGGTCAATTTACTTCTTCAATGGTCTTTCACAGTGGGCGCAGTGCATGATTCTCAGCAAAACGACCCCACTTGAGAGGGCCCGAGTCATTGTCAAATTCATGGACATCGCCAAGGTGATTAAATGGTTTTAGGTGTCGTCCACCAAACTTGACTGTGCATAGATAATCTATTAATATTTAGGGCCAATGAGATAGAACAAAGAGGGAGGAGAAAAAAGGGAGCAAATAGAAAAGGGTAACAAACAATAAAGGAAACAGGAGGGAAAAGGTGGAAACATAGGTAGCAGAAAGACAAAAAGATAAAGTAAAGGAATAGAAAGAAGGGGAAAGAAAATGGTGAGAAAAATTGGAACAGGGAAGAGGAAAAAGAAGGTAGCGATACGACGAAAAAAGGTTGGGAAGTGATTAGAAATATTATATAATTCTAATTTCTTCAAAATGGAGTGAAGGACTTGTGTTGTCCTACTTGTGATTACAGTAGTCGTTCAGTATTAAGCATTATAGATTCAACACAGATATTTGATTTTTAAGTGCATAAGCTTTTTTGTCTTTAAACGATGTGCACTGCTATCTCACTATTTGTTATAATTATAAAAGAAGAGTTTGACAATAGTATAAACATTATCAATTATGGTATATACAATTATCCAACATTATCAGCTATAGAAAACCATATTAACCAACATTATCAGCTAAAGAAAACCATATTATCCAACATTATCAGCTATAGTAAACCATATTATCCAACATTATCAGCTATAGTAAACCTTATTATGCAACATTATCAATTATGGTATATAATGTACAATTATGCAACGTTATCAGTTATTGTAAACCATATTATGCAACATTATTAGCTATAGTATATACCATAAGTGATAATGTTTATACTGATACCAAACTTTTCTGTGATACGATGATGCCATATAATTTCACTTTTTAGAAGTGAACCAATATATACTTACAGTAAATGCAAATAAGTTATATTTTTCATATATTAAGTAACGCTTTCAATTAGTAAAGTTTACTTGTCACTACGTCTATTTATTGGGTGGGGCAATGTTTAAATGATTTTAAATATTGAGTGTTACCATTAATAAATTATATAAAATGTTATTAAATTATATATGTAGCTATAATTTTGCCTTTATAACACATTATAGAATGTAATTTACAGAGTAAAAGAAATACTATAAATTAAAGTGCAACAGCTGCAGTAAACATTCCAAATCAATTGGTTTTAAATCAAACATCAATCTAGATTACTTTTATACTAAATTAATAAAAAATTATATACAATTTAGAGCATTTTAATTTATATTTATATTAAACGCTGTCAAAATAAACATAACAAATCTCTAATTCAAAATAATTTATAAATAATAAAAACACAAAATAGTTATATCAATATTTTATCGTATTGTTTATCGAAATAGCCAGGGTAAATCAATGAAACTCTCAGCGATATTATTTCAAATATTTCAATTGATAATTTTAATATAATCAAATCACACATAGAATAACACTCAGATACTTTTGGATCTGTTGTATTTTACGAAATTCTATTATTATAATTGTGATAGTGACAGAAAATGACAACATACCATTCCATCAAACCCTCCACGAAACAAATTAATGATAATAATTGAAAGCTATTGCCAAATAATAAAACAATTGTATAATATTATCAAACTTATTTCAAAGAAAACATCAAACAGAACCGACCTCTAGAATAGTCAAACAAAAAAGCGTTAGCATAAAATGAAGAATATATATATTTTTAATGTTATAAAGCTCTATTTATGTATATAGTTTACACTATATAAAACAGGCCTGGAGTGATACAATTGTAAGTCAAACCTAGATGGATTTAAAGGACAATCTACAAAATTCAACAGTCAAAAGGTTAACAAGGACAGACAAAATCATTAATAATAGTTGTCTTGGAATACGCCATTTTCTATATTAGAGGGTTTAAATTGATATCAGGAAATGTGTGGTCTATTCTAAACAAAATCAATGTAATGTAATATTTCTAACGTATTTTAACATGCTATTTTTTTAAATAAATTAGATTAATAGATGTATGATTTTATTTATATTCATGGGATAATATTGATAAGATGATATTTATAATAATGCAGAGCATACGTTATTTGCAACGCTATATAATTGCAACTCAATACACAACCAGGGCCGTCACAATCGGGAGGGCCACAACACCATAGTGGAGTGGTGTTGTGTAGTAAACACTAGTTTAGTAAACGAAGCTTTTGTCTCGGAAAATGTCTAAAAAATGTCTAAAATCTATATTTTATAATATTTATATATATAATTACTTATGATAATATTAATCAAAATAATAATCAATATTAGTACGCATAGTTTCTAAATGTAAAATATTGTAATAAAATGCTAAACTGTTAATAATCGGTTTCTTGATCTAATGTTTTGTGAGCCTAACGACGAACTGTCAAAAATATACAATATACAATACAATTCCCTTTAATAGATTTGATTTTCGTCTGTTTATTCCTGTATTTCAGCAACTTCTCTCGCAGGGCAACATGAACACATTCTGTGCCATCATCGGTGGGATCACTCATTCCGCCATTGGTCGGTTGGAGAAAACCATGGCCAGTCTTCCCAAAGACGCGCAAACCGTGGGAACAGTTTTTTTTTAGCATGTTTCTAAATATTACGTATCATTTCACCGAATTTCAACTCGCCCACGCCTTTTGACACATGGACAAGTTTTCTGAATTCGCCTAATTAGCATTGCATTTTGTATTCCTAATAACTAATATTCCTAATTCCTAAATAACTACAATAAGTCCATGGCACAAAACTACCAACTACCTACGCCTCAAGGGACACCTATAAAAAGGAGACATCATCCCATATTACTATGATAGCGCTATAGGGGCATCCCCAAACACACTTTATTTTCCTTTTTTATAAAATATAAAAAGGATTTATTTTCATTTTATTTTATATAAAACATTTAAGCATGCTTATACAAATAGGATTAGGCGATATGAAATGCCCTATTTTCTTTTTAGTAAAACAATAATATTTTTTTCTTTTTGCTATGTTTATTACATTTCTTACGTTTATTACGTTATTAAAATTATCGTTTGATACCACAAACATTTTCGACTGATTAAAACAAATGTTTTGGTTGCTAATTTATAATACGTACTGTAATTGGAAATTACATTAATTTCATTTTATTTGACATTACTTTTTAATATATTTTGATTCCTTAATTTTTTTAAAACTGACTTTTTATGATGTTCAAAAGTGTTCATTTGAAAAAATTGTGATTTTCATTTTTGTTAGATTACCATTTTGCATTGTTGAGTACTTTACATTATTCGGTATATAGAATTATTGGAAATCAAAAGAGCATTTTGGTGAATTTATTATGCTATATCAAAAGAGGGAATTGTCTATTTTAATGAATGATAAAAAATAGTATAATTTTTTATAGATCTAAATGGGAAGTAGTTTTGAATTCCTCAACACCTCCATAAAACAAATCCAATAGTAATAATAATTGATAAAAAAATAAAAAGAACAAGAAATTATAAAAGCAATAGTCAAATACAAATTTCCCACATCCCCTCCCCCTAGAGAAGCAGGGGGAAATTTCCCTCCCCTTCACCCCCCACCTACACCCCACCACTACCCACCCCCCCCCCCTTCGCGCCAACC
>JAUZND010047544.1:0-20002 GCA_034780555.1 Coelogynopora nodosa | reverse complement strand
AGGGGAGGGGAGGGGGAGAGAGGAGGGGGGGGGGGGAATAATAATTAAATTAATAATATTTCATCAAAGTAACTTTTTACAATTCATTCATTAAAGAAAATTAGTAATAAAAACATGTAGAAAATGTATCCGTTAATTTTCAAAATAAAATAATTTATCAAACAACTTCGTGATATTACTTTGCCGTAAAAGAGTAGCCTCTATATTAATGTGAGAATTAAAATAATGATCATTTTAATATTAATTATTTTTTCATTGTAAAATAACTAAAAATCTTATATCAACATAGACAGTTAAAACTAAAGAGAACTATTATATTTTTATCTACCTAATATAAAAAGGTTCAACTTCTGCGTATATTCATTCATTTTTCAACAAGGATATAAATTATAATGGATATGTTGATGGATGATGTTTATCATTTTTTATTGGTAATTTTCAATGAAATTTTAAATATTATATACAACACTTGCACATTATTTTGTTTGAAAAATATTTCTTCTTGTGGTGGATTTTAGTGATTCTATAAAATTATTTAATTTATAACGTCGAGGCGATGTTTAAAAAAATTAAATACTCAAATGCTTCTACTATATTGAAAACAGTATTTTTTACATAATAAATGTTACATTGTTAATAATAAACCATTACAGAGATAATAATAGCAGAATATTATAATTAAATTAAGTATATATTATTTAAATGTGTCTAATTTTAATTTTTAATACTGTATTTCAATTTATACAGACAAAAATGCCGTTTTTTTCAAATTGCTAACCATCACGAGTAAAATATAGGTTATAGAAAATGGCATTTTCCTGAAATGGTTATATATAAATGTTTTTGAAATGTATAATTATTTTTAAATTACATGCTAATACCATGGTATTACTCCGTATTAAAATAGTTAACGTACTTAATTTCGCAATTTATTAAATAAAGCATAACAAGTAAATCAAACAAGATTTTATTTTTAGTCATAATGTTATATAAATAGTCTACGTTATTTATGAGAATAAATTCAACATTTATAAATTTTCAAATACTCATAATAGTATAACAAATAAACTAGGTATTCATTTAACTGTAAAATTTACATAGTGAAGAAACAAAATGATTGAACACATTGTAATAGATATTTAAATTATTTAAAAAATGTCAAGAAAGAAAGTTTGAATAAATATATAATAAAATAACCAATAATTTCTAAAAATATTAACGTTTTCAATTAAATTTTTCGAATCCTATTACAATATGCTTTTAGTAATTCACGCATCAACTATATATGTTATAAAAACAATGAGAACAAAAATGCTAGATATTTAGCTAAATGTAATAAAATGGAACTATTGATTGATTGAGCTATTAAAATGATTAAAATTACACAATAGTTCATTACTTAAAATTACCGATCAACAAATGTCAATAAAATAAGATGTTCAAATATTATTTAAAGTACACTTAATAATAGAATGTTTGTCACATTTAGTATAAAAAAACAATTAAATAATTGTTTGCTAAATTTCTAACATTTGTATTCTCTCTATGTTTGTAATATTTTTCAAATGATGGGTGAGGTACCCGACATCCGCTTAAAATATAGCTTTTCAAATAAACCTTGGTTGTTCGTTCTCTTTTATTTAAATTTTTATTTTTATTTCCGACATCACTTTCCTACAATTTATTAGCAAGGAGAAACCTGCGTAATATACATGCGTATAGTTAAGAAACAGTTAATTTCGCACAATTACAATTGTTGCCAATAAAATCCATTTCAAAATATTAAATACAGAGTATAAAGGAATATATGCAAAATAAAACATGCTACTGAAAGCAAGGACACGACTCACTTCTGCTCGACATGATACGCCTGAACCATGGCTTTGTCCGCACGAGGGCACCCTGACAGACTTCTGTGGGTTGCATAGTTGCCGGACACGTGGCCAGATCCATCGCAGCCCGGCGCCGGACAATGGAGCAGTTCCCGGTTGCCCCGGCGGGACTGGGTCTTCCGAGCTGTTGTAGGGGAGGCGGCGACCGAAGCGGCGGCGGCGGCGGTCGTGGAGGAGGCTTTCTTCTCTCCATTAGCGACGGCCGAGTCAGATCTCGGCTCGAAGGGATCAAAACTCCGGTTGTCGGTGGCTGGGTTCTCCTCCTCCTCATCGTCGTCATAGAAGCCGTCTTCTTCGTCATTGTCGGGTGTAAATGGCGGTGAGATGGAGGTTTCAAAACTAAAATATAGATATATTTTGTTAACATTTTGAAAATATTATTTTAAAATTTTAATATTAATTTCAGATTCTTGATTATCAAAAAACGAAAATTTAACTAACACTTTATTTACAATGATAAACGCAAGATCATAATCACATTAATAGATAATTATAAACACCTATAATATAATGTTCTCATGATTATATAAGAAAAGTGAACGTATATAATTGAGATTTGTATATTTTTCATTTTAAATTTATTATTTCAAATTTTTTAGATGTACATTGGGCAAACAGCCTTAAACTGTGATTTATCCAAAACATTTTTAATTACTTAGTATATTTTAAGATTAGTTAACCTTTCAAACTTTTAAAAAGTGAATTCCTGATATATAATAATATAATAACTTAACCCTATATCAAGAAAGATAATACTTCACTGTGTTTCAAAAAGAAAGAGCGAAGAAATAAGATATTTATGAAACTGTATAAAATAAAACTTATTTTTAGAAGAATAATACACTCAAGGGGAAAATGGTAAAAAAAGAAGCTTTTTACTTTATATAAAGATGTATGCACGTAATTTCAATATTAGCGTAATTACAAAATATTTATAACATTCTTACGTTAATCATACAATAATGTGTCGTTTATTTAACATTCATTTTCCAATAAATGCAATAATATATATTTTAATCATTATAAAATGAATAAAAGTTATAAAATATAATGTATTAAATTACATAAACTGAGTAATTTCTTACAAAAAACGACTTTATATATATAGTCTAAATCCTATTGCAATAATACATATACATAAATATATTAGAATTTTATATTTTTTAAAAAGTTTAAAATGTTCAATGTACAAAAATATAAGAAAATTTAGGCAAATATACTGCCTATATACATATAGACGATATAAGCAATTTTAATAGTTATTATAAATAGAATACTTTGGTTTTTATATATAATAATAAAATATATACTTGATTATCACAGATTTTACACTGATCATATTTTATGCGCCTTAAAAATAAAAATTTGTTGAAAGTATTTTTTTATCAGTTTTTCCTTGTCAATCTACTTCTTTGCTCATTTATCAAGAGTTATATATTCATGACCGTAGTTAAAGTTGAATCACGGATGTTCATCAATCACAAGATTCATCTCAGTCAACATTACAGAAAAAAGATGTATATGTTCATTAACACAATGAATAAAAAGTAAATTGGTAAAAGTTGTTAAACCACATGTATAATACATATATTATAGATACTCTCATTCTCCGTGAAAGAAAATCACATAATTTGTAACTTACCTCCTCGACCGTTCCGGAAAATAGAGTCGAAGATTCGTAGCGGGTGACAATTCACTACTGTGTGATTTGTAGCTTTTTCCGAGATCACTGACAGCTGCCAGCGACAAATCAATGGGCTCCGTTTGCTCCAGGGATGACGAGGTGGATCTGTTCGGAATCTTGGCGTTGGTAGAGCGGTTTTCACGCGGACTAACTGTATTTCCAGAGTAACCAGACTCCATCGCTGGTACACGAACTGTCACAACTGTCTCCGACTCAAAAGAACTGTCTGGAAGAGGGCCGATTGACAAACTATTGTTATTGTTTTCTCTTTCCTCCTCTTCGCTTATAGTCCGGTCGTTGTCCGGCACTGTCAGGAGCTTCTCACATGGGAGATTTTTTGATAGTCGTAGAGAAAGATTTACAGGTTCTTCCCTTGGGTTAACTTTTGAAGAAATCTTCTTGTCAGCTGTGCAATTCTCATCTTCGCAAATGTAGTCGTTCATATTTTCTACGTCATTAAAAGTATACTCGGACACCTTGACTGATAAATGCGTTTGCTGCATTTCTTGATTTATTTTGTTATTGTTGATTTTGGTTAAACAATGATGCATGCCAGGGCAATTTGTGGTCGTTGCAGAATATCCAAAGTCGTATTTATAGTTTGCATCATCAGAAAAGTTGAGAAAGGGAGATCTTGTTACAGTGGTTGAAGTTGTGGGCAAAGAAGGCTTGTCTGTGAAACACTTGTAGGATGTAATGTAGGATGCAGATTTCGTGGAGTGTGGTGAAGAAGAGAGTTCGTCTTGCCGAAGAATTGAGTTTGTAAGGGACATTGACTTCTCAACATTTTTGGAATCTGAAAGACGAAGGAGTGATTGCGTTAAGATTTATCTGAAACTTATCAAATGTGGTAACATATGTTATCTATAATTATATGTCTAGAAACTGCACTACATCGGGAAAATTGTACAACATTGCAAAGTCAATTGCTCATAGAGAGCCTGAACTTCTTCTATTATATGTCTAAAAAACAAAGAAAGAACTCACCGAAAAATACTTATTGACATTAAATACAATTTTATAATGCAAAGACGCGTAGAAAATAAAATTATTAAATATTAATTAAAGACTAAATTTCGATTTGCTTTACTAGATCTATAATATATATTAGATCTATATAATATATAATAATATATAGATCTATATAATAGATCTATAATTTTATAATCTTTTGCAAATGTATGTATTTAAAAGTATTTTTCAGATGTATACCGTATATAATACAACAAGAATGAGCCCCTTACATACAATTTGATAATATTTTAAAAATATTTTATTAAATTAAACAATACATTTAAATATTTTAAAATTATTAAAAACTATTTAAAAAATGTCCTTCTATATAGAACAATTACATATAAAAATGAATAATTTAAAAACATTGCACTGATAAGGCATATACAGTATACAATTAATTTTTTCTTTTTTTTTCACAATGATTTTGAAAACAACTATTATACGACATTAGCTGTATTAAACTTTATTTTCCGCATTTCTCATTACTCTCTCGGAGATGAGTGTCAACCTCTGTCGAGTCATAAATCAAGTCATTAATAATTGTCGGCAATTTTGATAGGTACAATCAATCGTTAATCAACTCGTCTACTTATACTGTCGTGAAATGTTTGATAATTTAATTTTTTTTCTCGCATTACTTCCAAGTGTACAATTATGGTGAGAATATTAGCTCGTGCGAGCAAGTTGTCTTTGGATCCTTGAATTTTCATCGTTGAATAATTGAAACTGAACCATTAATGACTTATGTCAGTATAAATATTTTTGTTATCTAAACCAACCAAGCAACTTGAAATAATTTAGTTTTTATACAAGTTTTTATTAAATAAGTATTATATTTTACTTTTCAGTAATAAATAATTATAAAGGAAATTATATAAAACAAGCACATCGTTCAAAAGAGTTCTGCTACCTTCCTTTTATTTCATGTCTAGTATATATACGAAGTATTAATATTACTAGAAATCTCATTCAGTCTATTTGGTGGAGTTTTAACCTTTGTTGTCCATTGCAAACAATGAATAATTTCCAAACCGACAATCGCCTCGCAATAACTGTTTCCGAGGAGATGCTAATAAACTCCTAATCATCAAGAGATCATTAAAAGAAGACAGAGGGCAACGGAGATATATTGGGGAAAAAGTAAAGAAGTGATATTATATATATGTATATATTGCAAGCAACAAAGAAACGGGTGAATAAGAGAAAATTAATTATCAAGACAACAGCTGCTAGCGAGAGGTTGCGGAATTGGTCACAAACTTACGTGTTTTGTGGAGTAGACTTTGGCTCATAAGTTTCTTCATGGCCGCCAGCGGACAACCTGAAAGACTGGAAAAGACAGGGGGAGGAGAGTGAAAAGAAGACAGAATTGTTATATATATATAGTTGGAGTTAGAATTAGAGTATATAGATTTATATATATAAATATTCTGAAAAATAAAGTAAAACCAAAGAAGAAAACAGAAAGAAGTATAAGAATATTATATAATGTAGATATGAATTCGGCGCACACAGCCGTGGAGAGATCAACCCGGCTTACTGACAAAACTAAGCTCAATCAAATCGAGTTGGCGAAAAGATAACAAGAGATGTGAAACGGTAACACTGGAATAATTTTAGTCCGACTTTCGAATTTCAAGTGAGCTCATTCTCTCTCTCTCTCGTGACTCCATTTAGGATACGGATTAAATATTTGAGAAATTACCTGATTGTTATTTGATTAGTTGGCACTGGTAAATGAAACTTTAACGATTATCGTATTAATGGGAAAATAATATATAGCCTGAATAAAATGAAAAAGTTCCTAAATTTATATATGCTATATCCTAGATATACCCTAGTTTCCTAAGGAATTTTGATGCCAAAATTTCCATTATGCTTTAACATTAAATAATTTCAAGAGGTTACGTTTTTTCATATTTAAATATGTATTACATGTGTTATATATAGCAGTAAACAAACAAAACTATACCTAATCTTATAATATAATAAGAAACAAATATCATTTTATAATATTTTTCATGTTTATAAACAAATAGACATATTTAAAAAGCAGAAATATAAATTTCTCGACTTTATCATTGCCGAATATGATGTATCTAAAGTTTTGTAATTTAAAATTTTACCCATTATTTAGGTCATTAAAAATGTTGTTCCACAAGTTAAAATCGCTTAAAAATTAAGTCTAACGCAACACTTATTCGGTTGCTGTGCAAATGTTAAACTATATGTTGGCCTTCTATTACTTTAAAAGAAAAATACCATAAATATTCTTGAAAGTCATTTTTAAAATTGTTAATGGAATTTGCAGTGTTGCATAATGATAGTAAGTTAATGAACTTACCGTCAAATTGTAGTAAATAGGTTATCATAAAAGATAGCAGACTAATTGGAAAACTACGGCATAAATATTTACATGTTTATATACTCGAAATTCCCCCGCTTTTCATTTAGTTAAAACTGGGACAGACCCGGGTCGCAACAACGATAAAATGAGTATATAGTAATGCGCCATTTTAACGCATAATAAATACAGTGGGCTATACCCTATTTTTCGAATATAAAATATATTCATTACATATCGCACCTGTAAAAAGTGATGGCTCCACATATTGCAGTACTTTGCAATTTGTCCCATCACAACTATATCATATACGATATAGTAGCTTATAGTATAGGCACGCGGGGAAGTAAAATGATCTCCAATGGTTTCTTAATAGACTATTGAAAAAAGTTATTATGTATCGGTTTGGGATAAAGTCAACGCAAGTCAACTGATTTTGCAGACGCTTTCGCACTTACCCCTATATCCACGCATTCTATTTTAATTTCTTAATATACGGTCCAAAACTAAACCAGCATTCTCCGCTCGACACCACCATGTTTTCTCTCCTCGTATAATACGCATATAACTATTAAGTTCATAAATTGCAATAAACACTATACCTCCTAATCGTTCTATAAAAAACATTTTGCAACGTAGTTTTCTGGTAAAACTCTGAACAGCTATTTAGTTGAATTCAAAATATAACCAAAGTAACCTTTTCTAAATATCTAATTGGGTAATATATATATACAGTATATATAAATTAATTTTTAAAAAATGAATTTGATATTTATATTTTTACCTAAAAACTTTTTTATTTTGAAACTTTATAATATAAGTTCACTCTAATAGATAATACATATATTCGTTATTAATAACACACTATTTGCTCAAAATTAGTCCCCAGATACCCTTGTAACAAAGTAGAATGCATACAGTTTTAAATGATAAATGTTTTACCAGAAGTATTAGGGTACTGTATTTTAATATGTATATATATATATACATATAAATATGCCCCATATATATAATAAAACACATTTTTACTTATCTTACCTGCGATGCGACGAACGATTACCATTGACATGGCCGCGGCCGGTGCAAGTTGGCGTAGGGCAGCGAAGTGTTACATTCTGAATTCCCAGTTCTGCAATAAAAATAAATGGATAACATTTAAATAATATTTTATATTATTTTGATTTGATTTCATTGTTTAATGTATCTATAATACTAAGATTTTATTAATAAATCACTAGCTATATAGTATAATATGTAGAATATTGTTAAGATTCGAATGATTCATTGAAAAAAAGTGACAATTGTTTACACGATAATAACATAAAATATAGATAATACAGGAATATAGTTTGTCTTTCAGATAACAAATTAACAAGTTTACCCGAAGCTGTTTGCTTGTCTTTCCTTGGGCATCCGGATAAACTACAAGGAACATAGAGAAGTCATAAAATATAATTAAGTAAACATAAACATACACATACAAAAAGTATATATATATATATATAGTTGGGAAGAGAGAAGGTGATGATGCTATATACAAACGCATACAAATTATAGCCCTATATATTCGTTTATATACTATACCAGTCATCAAATTTTTTTATCTGTTAAATATTTTAAAACTATTAAAAGTGAAGTATTTTACTATTTATATGTCTAACTGTAAAAAATACTGTCAATAATAAATAAATAATACTATTTATTTGTTTTAATGAAATTAACTTTACATTTGTATACTGGATTACCTTCTAATATTTAGAATAAAATAATTATGTAGTGTTTATGACTACTACTACTTTTAAAATCGAGATTGACTATAGGCTTACTATCCAATAATGACTATACTTTCCATTTGTATTTTTTCTAAATGTATACTATACTAACATGATACTTTTTTATCGTTAATTAATCGAAAATAACTTAAATATTTATATTTTCAATAACAAAAGTTGAAACTTTAATAACTGCTATATATATATATATAGCCCTACGTATAATTCGACAAATTATACCATTAAAAATTAAAGGTCACATCAACATTATCAATGAATTCGAGAGGCAACTTTTTAAAAATAAGAAACAATGAAATACTCCTCTATTATTTATTTATTTATTGTTAATTTATTATTTATTGCTATCATCTCATTTCATAGGTGTTTGTCGTATATATTACTCAATTTGAAAACAATATAAAACACTTATAATATGATTTCAATGAAAAAATTATAAATTTTATTAATAAAGAGTTTAATAAAATAATTATTAAAAGCATTATTTATTGAATTGAAGAATAAATGTATAAATTAATAAAGAGAATCATTTAAAAATAATTTTAATCACAATTGAATGCGTAATAACGCAGATTTTATTATAAATACAAAAACGGAAACATCAGTGAAAACGAAAATATAGGAGAAATATTAATATATAGTTAATTTTTACCATTCTGATAATATAACATTCAATATGCGGTGGTCTCACATATTTCTATATCGACTGTGAAATAAACTTCTTCAAATTAATTTTTACAAAGACTTAAAGTTGCACGCAAGTTTTTCGGAAATTAATTTTTGAAATTGGATAGTTTATGCACATCTAAGCTTACTAAAAACTATTATATATCGTTTTAAATATCCACTTTTAATTTTAAAAAGTGTCTTTTGTTAAGATTGTACAATTTTTTTCATATTTTCAGTAACTTCTTTCTTCTTTATTGCACATTTATATATATATATATTTGTTATAAACATATAATTTCCTTTTGATGACTTGGTCTAGATATACAATATATATGCATATAATTGAAGAATATTAGCAGGGCAACAAGACAAAACTATTCAAATTAGCTTGCTCCCCAGAGCCTACCTGAGCAGCATGCACAGGCCGATAGTGTTTCTTCTCGTTTCAAACATATAAGACATTTAAAAGATTAAAAAAGGTTTGCATAAAATTTCACTTAATTATTTTTGAAAATTAAAGCAACAATTTCAACAATATAAAAATTATTTACATCAATTATTTGAGTCGGCACTATAATATAATATAAATGGTTCAAAAAAATTATAATAGTTTAGAAAAACAATACAACCTTTTTGGTCTTAATGGAATTCTAATTAATACAAGTGAATGTTGAATTTTTTTAATATATATATATATATTTTATTTGATTTTACGATACCTAACAAATAAAAACATTTCTAAACAATAACTTACTTTCTCACTCAAAACTATGTATTATTGATTATGGTATATTCAGTAAATATGAAATATATCATAAAAATGAAACACAATTTCAGAAATAAACTTACTTTTTTTGCATTACTGATTGGAGTTTTCCGAATATAGTGGATGGCATAATTTACACTATACATATATACTCTATATCGTTATTTTAATAGTGTATTTTTACGATACAGTGTATTTATTATTAGTGAATATTTTTATATAACGTTATCCTGGAACTGCGAAACAATAAAATGATGTAAATAATGTATATATTACACGATAATATTAGAGTCCAGCGCCATAGTATAATCTATTATTTTATAATGTCGAAATAAAATTATTAAGCATAAAAAAAGATAAATATACACCAATGTGATAAGTTGATAAATCCTAATAATAATAATAATAATAATCATAATCGAAATCATAATAATCATAAGTTGATAAAACTGAAATCATAAGCAATAAATGAAATACCATGACAACGTTATCATATGTGAATTTTTATTTCATGTTATATTTTGAATCCTGGTATTACATATTTGCATATATAAATGAAAAAACGATTTATTGAGTTGCTAAAAAAATTATTTTGTAAAATTCAGTTCAATTAATGAGATAAATGAATTCGCACATATGAAATAATTAAATAATCAAAGCTTAAATATTGTAAAAAATATTTAAGGTATATATTCTTAAGTTTTAAAGGTTAAGTTATACATATAAAAAATAATCATTTGGGCAAAAATAAATATAAAATATTCGACAAAGTTGAAATCCACTTCTAATATAATTAAAAGAATCGTAACATGCTATTTCTAAATTGATATAAAATATTATTTAACATTGAGGTATATTTTCAGGAATACTTTGTATAATAGGGAAATGCTTAGTAAGATTTTTATTAATGTTAGAGAGAAAAGTTTAATATATATAGAGATGTTTAATTACTTTTTAAAATTAAGATAACATTGAAGTATATACGAGAAGAAAAAGTTGGAATAAATGATATGGCAATTCTTTGTTGCATCCAAAACTTGATAAATATTGTATACTTGATTAGATAATATTTTGCGAAAGATTTTTCTTTTCTTTTGTAAGATACATATATTTATGCAATATTGTTTATACGTTTAGGAAATGTTTGGTAATGCAGTCAGTGAATAAACTATTTCATGGCAATAGAATATAATTTCACGATATATAAAGTGTTTCTGCGCATGTATATATACAATGTATAGTATGTATTTAAGATAAAATATACATTTTTTAATTTGATTAAAAAGTTTTTATCTTTACGATTATTCGTTTAATTAAACACGAAAGAAAATACGATTCTCACGAAAATAATAATATATACATATTGTGTGATGCGAATGAAAAACTTATACCGTACCGTATAAGTTACAATATAATATATGCATATATATTAAAAATATATTTGTTTTCTCTTTTTTATCCCTCCCCCCATTTCAAATAAATTTGTTGTAAGCTAAAACTATAGATAAATAAGTTTAGTTTTTCATAAAATATTAGACGGAAGGTTGTTTTAATTAGCAAATTTTAATTATTTGTATGCAAATAATGTTTTTACATTATAATGTTTAAATGCATCACACACATTACAAACTCGATTTAAAATGTTCAAATTAGCTTGTTTTAATGTCAAAAATTTAGAAGAATGTTTTTTTTACAGATGTCAAGTTATTAAGCTTATGTTTATATAATATATTATATTAATTAGAAGAAAAGTCTTTTTAAAGTGGGCCGCGGTGATATAATAAAAGGAACATCAAACAAATGTATATTATTTACCTCCTATGATGGGAGTAAAGTCCTGTGATATGGCCAGTACCGTCACAGCCAGGTGTTGGGCATTTAGAGTCTGAACCGTTCATTTCCTGACCTATTAATTAAATATATATATATGTAAATCAGCAGTTTCAATATTATACACGTATTTAGTAAAGGAAGTGGTTTAAAGGAGGCTATTTTAAGGGACCTATAACAATAAAATCATTTTTTTTTAATTTCCAATTTTAAGAATTTCATTATAACTAAAGATACCGTGGAAATAAAGTTCTCGTTATTTGACATGCAAATATGCATGTTAAAACATAAATGCAAAAATGCAAACAATTATGATTTGGTTCATGTTCTTATAATGAAAATGACTTATTTTAATAATTTTTAAAGGCATCTTGCGAGGGATCAGTATATATACTGAGAGCCTAATCATTTAAGATGTAATAATAAAATTTCAATTTTAATTATTAATATTTATAAGGACTATTATTATTATTTCTACTTAATAGAAATATCTTTATAATAATTCAACTAATTCCTGTGTTAATAAAAGGGTTGCAATTTTATCGTTGAATAATTTTACAATAAAATATTGAATTGAAAGTAAAACCAAAGATAGAAATCGGACTGAAAAAAAACTTTTATCAATTTATTATCCTATACAGAATGTTTGAAGCTAATGAGCCGCAAAGACCAGTGGAAACATATATGATAAAGAGAAGTTGTATCATCAACTATTGAATGCGGGGCGGTTATATCCACCATGTTCAACGTTGGACTTGTTCCCAAGTGGCTTCATTCCTCGCTTGAATTATTCAAGCAACATGCGCTTCGAAGAAGAACTCGAATGAAGACAGCCATTTAGATTTAATCCACAAACACCCGCGTCATTTCACTTTCAAATATAAAGTATATAACACAACCTATTTCGTATATATATATTGCAATTGCAATGATATAGTTATATTACACTGACATAAATAAATTTCAATTTTTTTCATTTATTATAGCGATTGTTAAAAGTTACAGCGTATAACAACAACTGCAATGTCAGGCAAATAAATTAACCAAGCGAAAAAGAAACAATTCTTTTAATGTCTTTGTAGACTTGAGAAAGAGTCATGTTGAGAAACCTTGCCAAATTTATTGTCGGAATATTAACACGTTTGTATCTTTTGTAAAGGGAAAGTTTTATATACAGTATACGTATATAAATATTGACACAATGAGTTAATGATTTTAGTGTGTTGATTTGGTTCATCTGTTTCATGAAAGGTAATACATATATTGAATAGCTTATGTTGATTAATTTTACACTATTAGATATACATTTCCGGATTTAAAATGATTAAGAACTGTAAATAAGCATTCATTAGATTAAATTGTCATTATAATGAAAATGATGTCACAAATAATTTAAAAAAAAATTAATTCAAGTATCTAAGTGTTTTAACTTTAGATCAAAGATTTATTGGTTGGTATCATTGGCCATTTACTAAAAACAGAGAGATTTTATAGTTTTAAATTATTTAAAAAAACAAATAAAATGGATATTTATATACAATAGGTACTCACTTGTCTGGAGTGATTTCGGACTTAGCGGCGGCAGATCGTTCATATGTGCGACTACTTCCTCCTGATCGGTCTTTACCTCTTCCATTCGTTGCCCGACTTCTGAGTGTTGCCCTTTATAGAGATTAGCGTTATATCTTAATTCTGCGCCACAGGAAGCCTCTTCAACTTGGTCGTCTGCGTCGGCAACTTCCGAGGAACACTCGTACTCCCTCTCCGATGAGGAGGCATACTCTACTGGAACAATCTCCTCTTCATCTTTTTGTCTACTGGCTGCAGTGACTCTGAGAGTTGCGCTATCAGGCGTTCTTGTTGTTATCAACTGCCTCTTGTCGACTGAAATGTCATTATCGCCGGCTAGACTCGAATAGTCGGCAACTCTGCTGGAAGCGATTTCTTCGAGAGGATCATATTCCTGTTCTGAGTCAATGGTGGTCCCCTCTCTAAGATGAGATGTGATGACACCTGCCTTCATCTCCGTTTCTTTATCTGATTCCTCATTACTGTTTTTTTGATTAGCTGAAACATTTTTGTTTTGTACCCCTTCTTTTTCTTCAGAGTAGATGTTCTCGAATTCACCGGGAAGTCTGAAGTTTCGGTAAGAAATGATGGGATATGAATCTTTCCAACTTAGTCGACTCATTAAAATATATATGATTAGTTCATAATCGGTTTTTCACAATTATAATTAATTATAAACATTATTTATAATAATTATTTGATTTTATCAAAACACAGATTTCTAAAACTGTTTTTGACTAGTTTACATTATTTACGATATAAATTATAAAGCAATAAAAATTATGAGTACATTACAATAATATATAAAATTTTATAACTTGACAACTACAATAATGTTTAAATAATTATTTATTTAATTAAAATTAATAAAAGGCACATAGTTAACACATTTGATTAGCAAAATATTTAATTGCAAATAATTATACTAATGTAAATTAGTTCCGTTAATATTTCGATTAAATTAAATGCAAATGCGTTTTACAAAATATGATTTTTTTTCTACATGAACGAAGACTGAAGACGCACACAAATGTAAATGTGAAGAAGGCACTCTTAAAGTTATATTGTCATAATATGTAAAAACCTCCACAGGCGTATACATATGCAGAAGTTCTAGACCTCTTCTCCTGGCATAATAAGTATAAAAATTAGACTGACAATTATTATTTAAACGTTATGCTACATGAAACTTCAAATATATTTACGATAATGTAAAACGTGAGCTTTCAGTTTAGAGCATATGCTTGCTAGCTGATTCAAGAGGTGCTTCCCAGTTGTCGCTTCTGTGTTGAAGTGGCAGGCGATATATTCGGCAGTTTAACTTACTCCTTCTTTTCCTCCAGGTTTCCGTCAAGTTTCACAGAAAAATGTGGAACGCTTTCCGATGTCTCTTGATCGGCCATAGGTACAGATGTTGTAACTTTGGAATTGGGTATTTTTTTATCAGCGCAGAAGTAATTGTAATGCAGGCCAATCGGAATATGAGGAACACACCTCTGACACTTCAGTAGTACTGTTGAGTGGGGAACAAAACTTTCTTTGTTGAGCAATAAACAAATCAACTGGAAAGATAAGAATTACTTTTAGATAAGTGATATCAATATGTAAAACATTCCTATACACGAATGATTGTGCATGAAAACAAAGGGGTCAACAAAAAATGGACAAATTATATATATTATATGGAATTTTTAAAATGTTAACGTATAATATCTTAACGCCATAATGTTGAATAAAAATTTATTTAACCTGATACTATAAGGAAACGGATTGAATTACAATCGACAAAAATAGCCATAAAAAACTTTTAGAAAACAAAGATAATAAAAGTTGTGACAAAATATGTGATTTGTGCCTTCATCATTCGATATATAAAATTTTATTAACAGTCTTTATTATATAGTGTATAATTATATATTTTTTAATAAAATGAAAAATTACGGAGTTTTTTACTTAAATTAAAACAAAATCTTTTGTCCGCAACATTGTATAGATAACATACAATATATAAAGAGTAGCCTATATAAAATAAAACAATCCTTTTTATTGCAAGAAAGAACCTCTATTAATGTAGAATATAGAATGGTTTGTTCAGAATAAGTTTATACATATGTATATATGTATATAATAGGTCGTATTGGTCAACACAATTTAACTTTAAAACTACTATTTTTGAGAAAACGTTTTACACAGAAATCATGCCGCGCTTTTGTTGACAGTATATATGGTGGCTTATTAAAACAATATTTAAACAACTAGTAAAGCTTTGCAAATAATCTGAACATTTATAGAGGAGTGCATGTAAAACGTATATGTACAAAATCACAAGTCACCAGTCCCAAAAAGTATTAAAAAGGCAACAGCTAGTGTCACATTATACGCTTTATGATAGAATAAAATTATATATACACGCACATATATGCACAGAGCTTCCCAAGTTGTTTTTAAACATTTGCAAAAGTATATGTTTCGTCAGGAGTTTGACGTTTTATGTAGAAGATCAGGACAAATATATAATATAAGAAGTTAGCTTTAAAAATCTATAAATTTTACAAAACAAACTTAAAATATATTCAAATTTAATGTGATTTGGTAACACATGGAGACTATATAAACGGTAAATATTAAGTAAAAATAGAAGCACCCCAGCTATCAGCATATATATATATATAGGGAACAGAAGCACCAACGTATTGTCATTATACAAAACGAAAAACATAACTTGGAATCCATTTTCAAACTTAAAACAGTTTCAATGGACGTTCATTAGAATAATAAACTTAGATTTTATTCAGTAGTATTTATTTTTAAATATTAATATCTCACGTACGCTTGATATATACGGGTTGTAAGTGTCGCTGGTGTGGTGATCTAATATAAACGGAGCGTGCTTTGTAGTATACTTTGGTCAATAAATGAATAATGCAGGGTGGCATTTTTTCGACAAACGATTAAAAATGGTGTCGTTAAAATTTGATTTACAAAAATAAAAGAGTTCGCAGTGAAATGAACTAGCATAATCTGACACTAAAATTAATCTGATACAAGAATTGTTATGCTTTCTTTCGTATAAAGCGAGAACACAAAAAGTCCAATCTTTATTTTTATGCGTTTCATTTGCAAAATGTAAAACATATAATATAAAATAGACTCTATGCGCAGCATTTTCCCATAATCACATGCACATGTATACATACCCTCATAAGTTAATATATATATATTATATATAATATATATAATATATATATATAAGTTAAACTATTTATTTGGAGCCAAGCAGGTAGCAGGTGCTGCGGTTTTCTAACATGGACTTCTATAATGCTAAATTAGGCACGAACGCAGTATACTGTATATCGACTATAATAGAATAATAAATGTTATATTGTTAAAATTTAAAAAAAAATCATTTTATTTATTATATACATAGTTTATAATTAAATAAAGTTTCGTCATATTTAATATAATAAATATTTAAGACTGACAAAATTAAATACTTTGTACAATGTCTAATTTTAATAACTATGTAATGTCCCTAATTATTATTAATGCGTTGTATCTATAATAATTTACAAAAAAAATTAAATAATATATTTTATTCCTAAATTAATTTTGAATTAAAATGTTATTCTTAAGAGAAAAAATAAATGAAATAATAATATTAGCATTTTTAACTAAGAAATGTGCAGTATGTTTTCGACAAACTAGAATTGGTAGCGATTCATTTTGTTACATCGCATGTAAACTATAACTTTATCATGAAGAACAACTTGCAACTTAATTTCTATAGTTGAGTTTTGTTTTTGTTTTACAAGTGAAATTTGCAATCTGGACCGGATTGCCTGTCGATTTTCTTCTTTTGCTTTTGGCTGTGAGTGCGAGGAACCTGATGGAGTTTAAAGTTAAAGAACGAATTGGATCAGGGTATAGAGGGTGGTTGGTTTCAGACAGCGGGGAGAGAGACTAACTATATAAATGGCGACATGTGTAAAGCTCGAGCCATTTCACAGTTAAAGCTGATACTCAAGGCTACAATTCCCATCAAACGTTGCAAACTATGACAGTCGAAACTAAGAACACAATTCTAAAGTTAACTGTTGTCCGACTAGTGTACCAAAATGTCTACTATACCGGATAAACGGCTCTTCGCAACTCGTCAGAATTAAATAGGAGCGCACACTAGATTCCAGGATTCTAGACACTGTAATATTCGATATTACTTTATAGAAGCAACGAAATTTAATGTTCAGCGAGAGACAAAAAGAGGCTGAGGGAGGGGAAATCGAGTAAAGTTATTTTTGACATTCTCCGTTTACACGCAGTGAAACATAAGCAAGTTTTCGCTTTGCCGCCTGCCTCTTTTATGGAGTCAAATAATTATACAAACAGTACACTTGGGTGACACAAAACTGTACTGAAAGGTTCTCCTGCTAAACCAAAACATGACGAACTACGGCTTAAGTTTCTCAATTTGATGTACCATGACGCTAAACGCCGCACTTACTTGCCTATATTTCTTGCCTCTTAGCGACAGGTCTACGAAATAACAGAGATAGGACACTTTATAAGAAAAACTTCAGAACTTAATATACTAACTTATACATGTAAACACGCTGAGCAAAATATTTCCCCTATAGCGGACATAAACATCGGAAATGCTTAACTGATGAAGAGGATAGAATAACTCGAAGGAGGTGGAAAAAACAACTTGCCAGTGAATGTTGAGATTTCCTCAAGTATGTGTGTTTAAATATTTGTTCCTTACGGAAACAGCAAAGTCAACTACAATATTTAGGAAAAGTAAAAATAAAGTAAATATTTTTATAAAGAAACGTAAATTTTACTTAACTTAAATATTATAATGATTTTATACACATAATATATATATATACAAGAAAAGTCTGAATGTGTCATTTTAATCGACATTTACATTATTATACAAATATAATAGCTTTTTTAACGATAATTGTAAAATTAATGTATTATTAAATTACATACTAAATATAGTTGTATTAGTATTAAAGGCAAATTAATAATATACATTATTAATATAGCTGTCAACAGCGAGTTATTTATTCTGACGATAATGTAAATTAAATATTTATCAACAAAAAATGTTAATAAAAATATTAGAAAAATTGTTAACTGAGAAATCATTCTAACAACAACAAAAAACAGAGCATTAATGGATTATTACAATATTAGTTTAAAAAATAAATGACGAAATAATTGACAATTTCGTAATCATAACAAGTTAGTATAGCCCTATTATAATTTCCATCAACATGTTACCGATTTTTACTGATTTGATATCATCAACAAAACTTCCATGTCATATAATATACATTATTGAGATATGAGTGTAATACAACAAACAGGTGAAATTTAAATACAAATATTACAAATTTGGTTAACACACAAATTATTGAATTTTACAAATTGTAACTGTAAAAACTTATTCATACTAAAAATTGTATATAAAAATTAACCAGTTTTATAAAACAAATATTCAACATTTCAGTCCATACAATAATTAAAAAACACTAACTGTAATTGTCTAGTCAAGGTAATTATGTAATACGATTGTCTTCACTTTATAAAATTATACGGAACTACACAAACATGAAATTATTGTTCACATGAAAGTAAAATGTAATACTTTGCAAATTAGTAATTATTTATACTATAAAATATTCCACCTTATAAAATGGTTCATACATTAAAATTTAATATTTATAAATAAAAACAATATAAAACACAAGATATTCACTTACCAAATGAAGTCTGTTTGTTTTGAGTTAGTTTGTTTGTAGTTAGTAAAAATTAATGTTATTAAGTGAGCCGTCGAAGTTGTCTTACTTGACGAAGTTTTTTCCAACATGACGTTTCTAACCAATCGGAAGGGACTATTGATCCAATGAATAGAGCGGCATTTTGCGAGTAGGAAATCCGTGGTTTTCTATTTTCGACATGTAAGCTTGTATGACAAAGCAAAATCATATAATACAACCTAATATTATGACATAACATATTAATCATAACATAATTAAATAAAAATTAATTATAATGGCTAGAAGTAGATTCATAAAAAAATTTAATCATCTTGTTAAATGTTTATAGTGATCTTTTAAATTATTATTTTAAAATATTTTTATTTAAAAAATTATTAAAAAAATTAATAATAAAAAATAATCAAAATAAATAATATGTCACAAATAATAGTACGAGCCTACTACATTTAATACCAACATGTTTTAATGTAACTTATACTAAAAGTACTTTTTTAGGGAGGCGGAAAAGTGACTTAAAGCATGGTACTAATTACTTATAGTTACCTTTTGTATTATACTATTGGGATGTTCCTTTTAAATTATATAGAAATCATAATTTTAAATGTAAGGTACATTTATTGATAGGATTAAAGAATACTCTAGCCCCCCCCCC
>JAUZND010047533.1:0-20003 GCA_034780555.1 Coelogynopora nodosa | reverse complement strand
ACACTTTTTTCTAAGAGAAAAAGGGCAGTTTCCGGGTACCCCGGAAACCCCCCCTATGTGCGCCCCTGGGCTATATACATATTGTAATATATACGTATTTAATAAAAATCAAGTAAGTATGATCATGTTTTCGACACGTGACAACAACAGATTATCAAAAAAAAACCGACAAATAAAGTTTATAAAGTGTCAAAAGACTATAAAGTTATGACTAATATAAACTCTAAATAATGTATTTCAAGAAGATTGAAGAGTTGAGCGCGCCTATATATTTGTCTTTCTTATCGTTTTATTTTTATGCGGGGTATACTTATTTGAGTCTGTGACAAGAAAATCAATATTTGCCTTGGCTCACCCTTACAATATAATATGCTGTATACTTTACAAGAGGCACTCACTATGTAACTATAATGAAAGTCTATAATATAAAAAGCCATACTGTAGTCTGTTGGAAACTTATGATAAACTGTATATGTATGTATGGGTTACCTATAGGCCTATTATATATATATATATTCAGTGCATCATACGTTTCAAACAACAAAGCAAAATATAATTTTGTAAGCATTTTAAAAAAGTACCAAATCAAGGTGATCAAAAATTGAAAAAAATTATATTAAACTATTCCAAACATGTGAAGAGGCGTCTTTCATGTGAACGTTATACAATTTTTCCTGCTTTCCAAATCCTTTCTAGCATTGTTAATTAAACATTGTGAAGTATTATACTGTAAAAACAGTTATTTATGCCTATTGGGACATAATTAAGTTGTATTTATTTTAAACCTATTGAAATTTCGTTGCTTCGTGTGTATAGGAAGTATAGATACTATTTATTTTTTTCAAAATGTATAATTAATGAATAACTTTTTGTATAACGCATTTCGTATATTTTTGTTTGTTTAGTTATTTAATAAATAAATAAAAGTTATTTAAACTTATAGTGTGAAAATCTTAGTTGAATATTATATGAATAAAAAAATTCACAAAAATAGACAAAGTATAAACTAAATAAACATAATAATATAATAAACATAATAATATAATAATAATAATATATATATTAATAATAATAAATAATAATAATAAATAATTAATAATTAATAATAATAAATATATATAATAATATAATAATAATATATTCATAAAATGACAAGAATCTTTCTACGTTTGTAATACTGGGAGCACAGTTTATCACATATGAACAGTGTTTAGTGATGAACATCGCGAAAACGAGAAATAATCGAAATAATATCTTATTATTGTCACAGTATGTACCTATCGTCTGCGTTGTAGTTGCGATTTAAACAATACATCACATGTACACCACTTTTAGCAACCGTTATACAAGTACGGCTTATGTGTGCCATACTAATATCTATCAAAATTATTGTTTATTGTTGACTGAATTATACTGCATTTAGTCGACATTATCCAAAGTTTCACAAATTAATAAATTAATTAACCAAAGGTCAATTTCATCCAAATGTTTAACAAATAATCATAAATGCTGTTATCCAGGTATACATAACATGTACAGTATATGCATATATATATAAGCAATAAATCTAAATATCACTTAATATTTTAATTTTCATTATTTAATAAAATAATTATTACTGACAGGATGTCCAGTTTGCTTTTTTAATACGCAAAATTATTTGCAATTAAATAGATATAATTGTTTTACCGATTAATATTTTTTGTTCAAAAAAGGGATATCTCCATTTGACTATAATAAAAGTGTACTCATTTTTTTATTTTAACAGATTAATTTGTAGAAAGAAAGCGGTAGTACATATAGTTTAAATTAGGGTACAAAAACATAATAATATAGTAAATTAAATTTGTAAATTTTTAATATGTTTACAAGTTGTAACATAAAATAATTCGAATAGAACAAGCTTATTTTACATCGATTGCAAGCAAAGTGTTTGAAGGCATATCATCAGGCACCTCAAAAGTAACAACGCATTAACCTATGCCCGACATGGCTTTCAAGCCAGAAAATTTACCGAGTCTCAGCTGCTTCTGTGCATTCAGGACTTGGTATTGAACATTATCAACAGTGTGATCCTTGACTTTTCTAAAGCCTTTTACGTAGTTCCGCATGAACGTCTTCTCTTTAAGCTACGTTACTACGGAATCGAAGGAAAAACTGCGAATTAGATATCCAGTTTCCTTAAAGGCCGAAATCAACTAGTCATTCCAGACGGCCAGTTTTCACACAGGGCACCAGTGATAACGGGAGTAACTCAGGGTTCTGTGTTGGGACCACTGTTGTTCTTGATTTGCATAAACGCTTACCTGACCGTGTTACATCGACAACAAGGCTTTTCGCCGATGATAGCCTATTCTAGAGAAAAATCAAGTCACCTGACTATCAACCAATTTTGCAAGAAGATCTTAACCGCCTCTTAGCTTGAGAAGATAAATGGTTGCTGTAATTCAACCCAACAACGAAATGCGAAGTTCTCCAGATTACGACAAAGAGTAAAAACACTCCAGGAACTTACAGCATTCACGGTCATGTGCTCACCCAAATAAAGTCTTCTAAATACTTGGGCATAACAATAATCCCACAGACTCAACTAGACTGAACACATACATATCACAACAGAGAAAGCAAACTCTGTTTTAGCCTTTCTTAGACGACACCTTAACGGTTGCCCACCCCCAGTGAAGGCCAAATGCTACTTGACGTACGTTCAACCCACACTGGAATACGCCTCAACAGTATGGTACCCACACGAAAGTACTAATCGGTGTCAATAACGTACAAAATTCAAAATGACATAAGTGGGAGAGAGATTTACTTACAGCATCTAATTCCACCACGAGGGGTCATACTCAAAGACTCCTGATTCCTCACACTAAGACATCAATTTATCAAAACACGTTCTTCCCACTAAGGCATTATTCTGTGAAACAATCTGCCAGATGCCTCGGTCAATGCTACGAATATTGACTCCTTAAAGAAATCTCTCTCAGTCCATTTGTTTTAAATACCCATTTCATGTGATTTATCCAGTTGTTGTTTATTTGGTAGTGTATACTTGGTTTGTGCCGTGCGATAATACCAACCACGGTTCTGCAAGTAATTGATAAATAAATAAAGTTAATACCTTTATTATGAAAAATGTAAATTGTGAATTTTCCCGCGCCTTTCAAAAAGTACACCCGCGCCTTACAGTGACCTTTCCGAGTATGTACTTTTAAATGTATAGTACATTTGATATAAAACTTAATATTTTCAATAAAGGTGTGTCATAAACTATCAATTTAGCTATTAAATGTAATCCCATATGACAAAATAAATATATTGTTTATAACACATTAAATATATCCCACTTGACACTATACATTTGTCCCTTTCGTTTCGATACACTTGCATTATTAAAATTACAATTAGAGACATGGTATTGTACTCGAGACAATATTTAACAATATTTTAGTCAAATAGCTAAAGGAAGAATCGTTAAAAAGCGTTCATAATAATAAAAAAATATTGTATAACCATGATAGTAACATGATTACTCAAGTATTACAGAAGGAAACATTATCAATAAATTTTGTAGAATGTTTTTATCGATAGCAATCATAATTTTCAATGATTGCCTGGAGGTCGGTTTTCACTTTTTCAAAGACTGCGCTTCATCGTGTCAGTGTGCAAAGGCAATTCATCTTTGAAAAACTCTCAACATTATGTTGATCAACAAAGTCAAATCTGTTTCTCCAACCTCGGGAAAATGAAATCATGAGAGTAAGGAGGCTAATCAGAGTGACATTTTTACTAGAAAATAAGTCTTCTTTGACCCTTGACACATGGGTCAGCCACTGTCGTGAATGAATGTCATGAATGAGAGATATATTCGCAACGAGAATTGGATGATGTTGCTGAGTTGCAAAATGGTTGCCAATCTTATGATGGAAGAAAATATAGACATCACAGTCAATTTTTCTCGTCGTCTTATTGTACAAGAAGAAATAAAACATCCTATTTTGACTGTCGAGTTTTGAGTGTTTCTGATAAAATTATTAGGGTTAAATTGGTTTGAGAGAAGTACAAAAAGAAAATGAAAAAAGGATAAAACTTACCAAAAAGAGGAAAATATTAGAAACGAATTAAGGAATAAATATTATTTCGAAATATTTGGAAGCGTTTAGGTGTGGAAACCGAGATTACATGAGGAAGTATATTAATGTATTTTGATTATATTTTCAATACAGTATAGGCCTATGCTATTATGTTTAATGTTTTGTTAGGTATAATATGCAAATGATAATAATTATACAAACTTTCTAATCCTGTGATAAATGCTAACTTGCTGTTCTGTAGTAATTGAAAATATAATTTAGGTGATATTATCGCCCATACGTAAATAGTATATTCAATCAGCATCGTATCAATAAAATGTGTTTAAAATCTTTTCTCCTGATAAAAACATATCCGTATTTACATTTTCGTTAAAATGCATAGGTGTATTTACAAAAAAATGAAAGTTTCAATCATTTATTAATTTTTTCATATTTGTAGGGCGACCGATAAAAATAGTGGTGAACTTCGAAAGGTGAAATAATATGGAACAAGTTACTAAATATGTATCTGTAGTTTTTATTTACAGTGTACTGTATATTCAAAGATTTTAAGCTATTGATTAAAATAGAGATAATTGGATTTTGAGTATATTTGAAAGAGCATCGGTATTTGCAAATAAGTAGATGTAAAATATAAGAAACTGGTTATTTTATATTACCTATTTTGTTTAAATTGAAAGCTGTGTAAAACATAAATTAAGACGTATTTCATAATGTAGTACGTTTTTATTTAAACTGTTTGATGTTTTAAGTGAAATTATTGTATTATTAGATTTACAAAATAGTTTACACTAAGATAATAGCTTACATAAAATAATACCCCACGATTATCACGCGCCTTAAATGAAGTTTTAGAGACCAACTTCTACAACGAAAAAACTTGAAATCTAAAAAATGGTAACCGCATACTATGTGTTTTATTTAACAAAACATGTCTAATTTCCCGAAAATATAATAGTCTTATTCGTTAAATAGAACTTTGAAAATCGAATGTAAAAATGCAGGCTTTGGAGGAGCTTACGTTTGACCAACTGACGATGAATTTTCTATTGAAAAAAGAAAATATTTGATTGATGATAATATACCACTTTATCTTTTCAAAATATGACCTCGATGATGCATAGGGACTGCGATGGGACAAGTGTACTTTCGTTAATTTTATTTTATTATGTACTAATCGTTACCTATGAAACTGATTCACATTAGTATTTTCTATTAGTGTTAGTGATTCGCATTTATTTTTACTATAGTGTCTAAAGACCCATTTATATTTATGATCCTATATTAAAAAGTACATAGGTACCTAACTTTACCTGTTCAGAATGATTTGCATTTATATTTACTATTATATTTACTTGTATGAGTATTTGCAAATATTCGCATGCGTAGGTATTTGTGACAAAACACACATTCTTCTTATGATTTAATAAATGTACTTACTACCTTATAGTTACCTATTCAGACTGATTCGCATTTATTTTCTAAGTGTCCAAGCAGACATTTGCATAGCTATAAATACATATATCTTTATTACTATAATTATAAACAAAGTATTTTGGTTTATAAATGCAAGTTTAAATTTAATATTATTAATGGTTATGTCTGCAACATAGGGTTCTATATTATAAAATGTTTGTGTTGCCTGACAATAAGTTAGTTTTGGTTCATATTGGAAATGAAATAACGCACTAAAATTTGCGTACTATTTTAAAGTTTAAAAATTCATGTTATAAGAAGTTTATAAAAAATGGTTATGTCTAGTCTGTAACATAATAGTAACGTCTGCAACAAATCTTCCCATGGTGTATTGTCTAAAGTAAATGCTTGAATCTTACGCCCTTTTATTTCTTGAAGCATTATGCCTTAGGTAAATATTGTTTTGCTAACCAATTCCTTTTGAATAGTGCATATCTAATTATATATGCTTCACATTTTTAAATAGGTTAATTTTAGCAAAAAAAATTATATTTCCTAATTTTTTTAACTCAATAAATATTTTGGTGTTTTGTTACACATGGGGTTCTGTGTACGACTTTTTGAAACAATAAGTAGCTAGATAACATAGCGATTAGTGCCAATTTCATTGATTAGAAAAAACATAACATTTATTTTTTAATTGCATCGTGTATTTAGCATTATTCATAAATTTGCTCAAAACTGAAAAAAAGGGTCTAACATATATTTTCGTAAAATTCCAATTATTTTTAATTAAAAATATACTACATGGAAACTAAAATTAATATTGTTCTTGTGGTCCATTTTTTTCAAAAAAACAGCATCAATATCGCATCTCGATCCATGTACCAACACGTATCGCTCAGTATAGTTATTATTTACATTTCAATCGTATAATTTATGATATACAATATTATGATTATAGAAGAAAATTTCGGAGCAGAAAACTATTATACTCCATTACTGATTTGACCGATTCAAATGACACAGAAGACCCTATGAATCAGGCATTGTTTGAACCTTGCGCTCCTCTTTCAGATTCCAAAGAAGGACATTCGACATATGTATCTTCAACATTAAAATTGTGGAAATTTAGAGCAGGGTTATATTTCGCGTGGTCGTGTTGGTCCAAAAATGTAAGTAACAATAGTACGATCAATTAGATCCAAATCAAGAGGAGCTCCTTTGGCTGCAGCAGAACCTCGATCGGACCACACGGCATCTTTTGAACGATCACCCTCAACGTTACTGAACAAGTAATTGATATTTGACTATGTATCATTGTGGACAGAGACAAGAGTTGTCGTAAAATACTAGGATTCCTGCGGATGATATGCCAAATAAAACGTGGAAAACTTTAACCGAAATTTCCAAATTACTTGATTGGCAAACTTAATACTCGCGACGTCCAAATCAGAAAATCGACATCTGTCTGTTGTAACATTATTCTCCAACATTGAGTTCCAAAATTAATTTTAAATTTACTGTCAAAATTAATTGTTATCTTCTTTACGGGAATTCTTTTGTAGGTAGATATTGATACATTTCCGGCTGAGATATCGGTCAATGTGTGCTCCATAATCACCTGAAAGCCTTCAACAAACACGTATACATCTTGTTGTCAACATTAAGACTGCGCGATGCGAGGTTAAATACAAACTGGGAAGTCATTTACATGATCGAGCCCGTAAATTGCTGACACGTCGTCGACACGACGTCGTGTGTCGTGTATATACGCTGCTGTGAATATCGTGCACGTATGGCTTCAATAAGGAGATATGAGATAACGTAAAATTGTGTGCTTTCTGAAAATCCATTTCCGTTATAATTGTAATTCGTATTAAAACGTAAAAAATATAAGGATAACAATGATATATATCATCTTTATAAATTTCCTTTTTTATGAAATGTTTTTACAACCGGTTATAAAGGCGTTCAACAATATGTGGCCAAGAAATTCCATTTCTAAGAAGTACTGTAAATAAACACAGATATTCTTTGGTTGGGTGATATATTGATTACATAATTGAACTATATAAACGAATATGTTCAGCTGAGTATATATTAATATGTTACAAATGTTAAGATATATTTATAGTTTCATATTATAACATTTAGCTCACATTGTGCATATATTTCACATGTGTGACAATTTTGTGTGGCCCATGACAACAACAAATTAAAAAAAACAAAACGAGAAATAAAGTTTATATAAGGTATGCAAGGACTATAAAGTTATGACTTATAATATAAACTCTAAGCAATCATGTACAATATGTAGTCCAAGAAGATGGAAAAGTGCTATAATTATGTGAGTCTGTGAGAAGTGAATCCATATTGGCGTTAAATTCACCCTAACAATATATAGGTCTATATGCTGTAAAATACTTTACAAGAGGTATTATTAAAGGTAGATCACAACGAAAGCCTATATTATAAAAATCCCTATTGTAGTCTTTTTGATATGTATGCTACTATATCAAGTTTTGCTGTTTAACCTAAATTCTACATTAAGTAATATTCATAATATAAATGAGGCTTATTTAATAATTACAAAAAACAAGGTGATCGAAAATCGAAACAAATAAAATATTTCGAACATGTGATGACGCGTCCTCACGCATGATCAGAATACATTTTTCCTTTCCAATTTCTTTACTTATATAAATTAAAACAATCATCAATCTCTATAATTTTATTTATTTAATATATTATATATCTATTCAATTAATAAAATACCGCCTTTCGGCCACAACACTCACAATTCTCACATACATGCACATGCCAAACTAGTCAGTATGGTTTAAAATCACTTCGTATTTGAGTGGTAGGGAAAACATAGCAGTTGGTTTACTGTACAAAAGAGAAATTATAATTATATAAAAAATATATAGATAATATATAGATGGCATAATAATAAAGTAGTCACATATATTATATTAATGATAAAAGTGTGTATCAAACTTACATGTAAATTGAATAATTATATATATATATAGAATGAACAGCAAGTTACTGTAATATATACTCAGGCCTGCCTTAATGTATTTTTCTGAAAGTAGCAAGGCTTCATTTCGATTTGGAGATGAATTCTCTGGTTACTGTTTGAGGTCAAGACTGTCCGTTTTTAGTCTCGGTTATATATATTCAGTTGAGTCTGAGAGACTCTCTCAGAAAACACAGACTTACAGTTATATAGGTTCAAACTCTGAATTGTTTCAGTTTATATTCAAAAATCAGTTTAAGAATATATAATTTAATTATGATAGAAAGTAAGATGCAACACTTACTCGGACGGGTGTTGCATCTCATCTAGCATGTTCAGCTAGAATATGGGCATGATCAAAGACTTCATATTAATAAAATCTATATAAAGTTTAAATATAACTAGGCATCTATTTATATCTCTAAAACCAATTAAACACATCTGAGAAGGGAATGATGTAAAATACTCTAATTTACTATTTTGAAAATATTTTGTGCTAACTTTTTTTAAATATTATTTACTGAAATTAAATATATATATATATATATATATATAACAGTCAAACTCAACTCAGAGTATCGATTAACTTATCGCAGTATTAATTAGTGCAATTGCCCCTTTCAAAGCATTGCGAGCCTCATCCAGCCTAGGAGCTAGGCTCACGTCTGACGGCATTGAACAAGCTGTTCAACCTCCTTAAGAACGGCACTGTCCCTCTTCTATAGCCTTCAGGCTAACCCTGACGTCAGTTTTCTCGGGCGAGTAATGTAGTTGCCTTTTAGAACCAGCGTGGTCGGTTGTGCGCGCGATCTGGCAGTGTTAAATTAAACTAAGCGGACACACATCAATGGTCACAGAGGTCATTGTTTTGTTCTAGTTTATGGTTTCAACTTTGTCTGGAATTCTTGATTGTAATTTAGAACTCCAATAGCTTTTGACATACAGTATAGTTTAATTGAGTGGACTGTTTAGCCTACACTATAATATTATATTTTAATCCCTTTATACATAGGCATAATTGAAGAGTAGTGGTGCAATGATAGCGTGGATATTACCATATGTATTGTTTTATCACTATGCTATCCAATAAACTTTAAGTCTATCTGCGTACAAATAATAATCTTTAAATATTGAACAATTGGTGGGAAAGTCATATACTCTGTATACATTTTTTTCTGAATAATATCTGGGTATCGTTTTCATTTACCATTTGATAAATTTATAATATTGTCAGATTGACGAAAATTATTGGTAGTGTTAATTTGTTTTATAATATATCTTGATGCTCATTCATTTCATCTGGTGATTATTAGCTGATTTTGTTCTTCCTTTACAATTTGATCCGCATATTACATTTCCTCAATTTCACGGGAATCAAATTAATATTTCATAATAAGCATATGCTTTATTTGCAACATGTCGCATTTACCTACTTTATTAGTAAATTATTATTTAGCATAGGATAAAATAGTATTAAAATATATTTTCTAATTAGTATTTTAAATTAATTATATTTGATTCAGTATGTCGAAGTTTTTACGTACATATATTTATATTGAATGAACGGAATTTGAGGATGATACATACGGCTGTCAGTATTTTTATGCTACTAAAATTCATGGAAAAATATCGAATTTCATTATATCGGTTGAAATAATTGAAATTACATAAAACGAGGCTAAAAACATATTATATGCATTGATATATATGATAAATTTATTAAAATATACAATAAACACAAATTAATGATGGACGGACTAATACCAACATTTATATATGTTGACCTACATTTTTCGCAAGGGATTTCAGGAATGTTTGACTCATGATATATATATATATATATGTAAAGTTATTTTACCAAAATATTATTAATAGATAGGAAGATAAATTTATAAAATGTATCTTAAAAATTTCATTTTTGCGAGCCAATTATATTCCATCTGGCGGTATGTCGCTGCAGCAGTTTTCTCTCCGACGCATTCTGTAGAGTTCAGTGTTTCGTTTGGGCGTAAATAGGTAAACCGATATACAACAAAACAACCTATATATTTTATTTCACAATGAAACAGTCTTTAAAAAACTTCATTATTAACAATATACCGTAATAGATAAATAAAACAATTTCAAAAGTCAAAACAATTGTATGTAACTTATTATGGCAGTATAATTTATATTAATTGTAGTATTATTAAATTCTAAGAACTAAATTTATAAAACAAGGTATCATAGGTAGATCAAAAATATCATTTTAACAATTAAAAAAAGTCACACAAAAACCATAACTAATAAATATGAATAATAATTATATTAATAATTACAAGATAATAACGTATTAAATCACGTAAAGTTATACACATAAAATTTGAATGTATCGTACTGGTCACATGAAAGTGTAGATGAAAATCACTAATATAGACACAATGTAGATGAAAGTCACAGAAAATAATGTTATCCAAGTGGATTTGAAATGAAATTAAAACAAACAATAAAAATAACATCACAAATAAACAGAAACAAGGGCAACACAACATTTGCATTTTTATACGGTGAGATAAACTCTGACAGAAAAGCATAAATTTTCTTAAAATTGTTATAGGTCAAGTTCTACTAAAATTACTTTGACTTTATTTCTAATAGTTTCGGAGATTGTTTACTAATATAATTATTATAGAAAAATATTGCAAACAATACGAAGTAACTTAGGTACATAAAAAAACCAAAGCCCAAGTCAGCATCAGAAGCTTTACAATAGGACCCTTCAGACGATCTTAAGACATAAGTGTAAATAATAACAGTTAATCCTATAATCATCTGTGCTATTTGCATTGTAGTGATTATCAAGGCAAAGTATCGAGGAGTTTGCATTTTCATTGCACGCATTGTGTAATACGTGTACATGAAAGCGTGGACAATATAGTTCATTACCATAAACCAGGAAGCCGCGCTAAGGTGCTCGCCATAGGACAGAAATACGAAAAACAACACAGTAATATGGTGATACCAGTGTAGGAAAATAAGATTCTGTTTACGTAAAACTATGAAAATCGTATCTCCAAGTTCTATGAGTTTGGAAACTGTAAACAAAATAGACCAGAAGCCCGAAACTCCGTAATACATGACTGGGTGACATGTTACGTAATAAAAACCGTAATTGGTCAATATATAGAGCATGATAGGAATTGTTCTGATAGCTCCCATGATGCTAAAAATAGCTAAAGACCCACTCCATAGAACAAGAGGCAGTTGGAGGTCAAATCGAGGACGTTGCTTCATGTAACGTTTGATTGAGAAAATGACAGTCAAGTAAACAACGCAGCAAAGGGCGATTATGTGCAGATTGTTCTGAAGAAAAGAAACATATAGTATTGTAAAAATATGTATGTAATGTTGAAATACAAATCTAAAAAATAAACAGTCATATCCTACTCATAATATAACACATAGATACAGTGGTGGCGGTAACTTGTACTAAATATTTTACACAAAATATGAAGTCTTATATATTGACTGTGAATGTTCAACTGACAAGTATTAAAAAAATATGTGTCAAGTATTTTGTGATATCAGAGCAGTTGCATTATTCTTTATATGTGTTTTTACATTTTCAATTAATTTTGAATATCATTTCAGATGTAGCCTACTACAGTAAAAGCAAGTACCAACTGAGTACTAGATGTATACTCAGAGGAAGCGGAAATAGGTTTTCAATGGAGATAGAGAAAATGTATCTGAAATTAAAAATTATTTCAAATTTTCTGTGTCAATCATGTAGTTATAATACATATTGTAATTAAAAAAAACTGTATAAAATACTTTAAAATAATATATATTTTTTAAATGTTGATCCACTTTCAGCTGCCAAAACTAATTTCTAATTAGTCAACAGAATAATCATATTCATTTACAAAATGTTATGTTCATGAAAGTAATTGTTAAATGGAATTATTAGTGAGTACACACATTTTTATGTGGCTTTAGTTTATATCAAAAATCATTAGAACATTATTAAATAGATATAACTACAAACAAAGTAGTGTTATTATTTTGATTATAACATAGGTCTCACAACGAATGTCAAGCTGTTCAACACAGGAACCTAGTTCATATTCATCGACAGCTTCTTCGGAATCTTCCAGTCATAACAGTTTTGATATGATGGTTCTACATTTACATCATTAAAAATTTTATTTGCATTTTCATTTGATTTTTAGACTATCAACATTGATTCCAATACGCTCTTTCAATGTATACAACACCTATTTGTAGCCATGGATTTTCTGATGTAGCATCTTCTTCTATTCTAGAAATATCCAGTTCTGTTTCATAAGAAAGTATCAACGATAATGTACTCTTACAGAATGCAATAGATATTACTTTGTCCAATTGTTTTTATTTTACTTAAGATTATTTAGTCAAAGCACAACATGTCAGATTCGCCAGCTAGGGACATGCTAAATTTGTTCAGAGCTGCAATGCCTTAACTAAAGAAATTAAAGATTATACATTTGCAAGTGCTACATTCTACAAACAAGGCGAGGACTCTTTTTACATTTTACCAATCAAAAAACAACCTTATGACATTGTTATTCAGAACTGGAATGTATTCCAAAATAATGTCCCTGAAATGTGGGATATAAAAGATGCTACAGAAGGATCTGCATTTAAAGAGTATAGAGTTAGTAACCTGATCATTAATTTGATGAGTAAAGTGTTGGTTGATTCTAGGAGCAAAATGTCATGGCCTGTGTTTTTTAAATTATATTACAGAATTACCTCCACTTCTAAGAATGCGTTGCGAAAACTTAATTATTGGAGCATTGTTCTAGGCCTATAGTTCACCTAAGACAGCATGGGTTTCTGGAAAAGTTGGTCAACTACATTATTTATAAAAAAAGTTGTGTTATTGAAGTCAAAGACTCATCATTAAATGTTAATGTTCGTATTATTACTTTGATAGCAGATCTGCAAGCCAATGCTTCAATTCTAAACATGATCCAATTGAATGGGGGTATGTGGCTATTCTATTTGCCTTTATCCTCGTGTCTACTAATCTCATATCATGCTACATTCCTTCCAGCAGAGCACTACAAAAGATGCGTTCAGGAAGTACAAAACTCAAATGAGAGTAACTTTGGCGTCAAGGGGCCTACTGCAATTTCAACAAGTATTGACATCCCAATGGGAGCCACATTAGATTCCATCCACCAAATGTTTCTAGGTGTGACAAAAGCGCTTGAAATTCTCATCACTTTTGTGAAACTAATACCAGTTTTTTTTGGTGAAAATAATATGACAATTAATAAATGTTCATTCCTTACTTCACCTATAGCTGATCAAGTCCGACGGTTTAGGCGTTTAAGTAGACTCATTCAGTCATGGCTTTTGAATCAGGTATTCATCATATATAAAAGCATCACTAACAGAGTCTGTGAATCAACTGTCAATAGTTGTAAAACGATTTCTATAAAGAAAAGCTCAAATGACTGAATCAGTTAATAATGATTCGATGTCAGAGATGTTATAAAAAATGAAGGCTGAGTACCACGAACTGTCAATACAGATTCAGAAGATGTGGGAATATTGAGAACATCAGTGGAATTCGTAAATAGAAAAATAAATGATTTACTGTCAGAATGTGATGTAAAGTCAAATGCTGAGAAGTTCATAGGTGTACGGCTGTTTTCAGTACATCACAATGTATTCCACATAAAATGAAATACTCGTACCAAAAGAAGTGTCAGTTATCTACACAACATTCAGCTGAACACTGAATTACAATGTGAAGAAACATTGTTTTAGCAGAACATGATACAAAAAAATCTATAGTTTTCTATGTAGTTCAAGAGATTGAATAAGAAGATTCGTTAGTCCATATAGTGGATGTTCCAAATAATGCTGTACTGCGCTCATTTTGCCAAGAATTTTTTCCCCCTATTTCTATTTAGCTAATCCGCGAAGTTTTTTAACGATTGCTACCGTTATTTCTGTTTCAATAACAACATCGCTCACTTTTCCATGGAATAGCAACATCGCTAATAGTAAACCAATTGTAAGCCCCGTGTTTAAGAATAATAACATCTTCTCTTGGCAGTCACCATTGTTTGTACATACTGAATTATTTTACGTTTTTTAAGTATCTAAATAAATTGGT
Source organism: Coelogynopora nodosa (assembly GCA_034780555.1). Taxonomy (NCBI): domain Eukaryota; kingdom Metazoa; phylum Platyhelminthes; order Proseriata; family Coelogynoporidae; genus Coelogynopora; species Coelogynopora nodosa. The sequence goes on along the minus strand of JAUZND010047533.1, from coordinate 5,314 downwards.
GTATTTTTTCATTTAGGAAAACGAGCAAGTATGTTTGTAATTAATAAATCCGCATTTCCAACAGCTTGTACATTTATAGCGCGAACTCTTTTGCAAGTTAACATTTTCTTATAATGGTCGTTGAAAGGAGATATGGGTATCATCGATGGTCCCGATAACGTTGAGAAACTCACAAATATTGGAAAAATGTTCACTTGTTTCTGTAGCGCTTCCCTGGTTATAGGGAAAACAATGAATTAATTAATTTTTGTGCATAACGCATTAATAAAGCTGTTTATTATTCCGGATAATATTCGTCTTGCTAAGACCCGTGATATTTTTGTCTCTTTATACGTAAGTATTTCTGGTACCATGTACAGTCGCGTAATGGTGGTAGAATTTTTAATTTAGTAGGAACTTGAAAAATATTTGAATATTAGTATTATTATTTAAATTTATAATATATATATATTGTATTATATATGTAGATATTATGTGTCATTTACTCTTTTTAAAAATTTTAATTCAACATTATAAATATTTAATAATAATACCTACTAAATATTATTAATATAAACAGTTATTAAATTTACACATCGCGGCACACAACGACCAATGAAAACAGTTTATAGAGTGAATTAGTGAGGTATCGTTAAATTAGTGAGCGCGTCCGAAATATCACTAGAAATTTTAATTTTATCGAAACCTAGCTTATTTCTTTGTGAAACTCAATTCTAGTTAATTTATCGATTAATGATGTACCTACCTAGCTAAATAGCGAGACCGCTATGCTTAGTGAAACATCACTCACATCATTTTCACAGAAATGCTATTCAAATGCCAGACAAATACATCATAGCAAAATGCATATTTTTGACTTACACAGGAAGTTAATCACACATGTGTCATACCATTTGGAATATGACTTGTTCTGCTAAATACATACAGGATATGTTCTATACATTTACTTTAAACGTAATTTATGAAGTACCGTAAAACAAGAAGCGGTTTCAAAAAAACAACAATTATCGTTTAATTATAATAAATGGTTATACATATATATATACTGCAATTATAAGTACATATTTAATTAAACGTTTTTGAAAGCCGTTATTTATGGTAATCCGTTACCCAAATAAGTAATAAAACAACAATACAGTTATATTGACAGTGATGTTATGATCCGTATTGCATATTTTAGGACTATATCCTTAATATTAGTCTACAAAAATCGAGTTCTTTAACAATAAAAAAAGTGTAAATTTAACCAGTAACAGATAGGAAAAAATCAAATCGATTAATAGTTCGGTACTATATAATTTCTTCATAGTATGCACAATCTGTATCTTTGATTTAAAATTGAATGATTCATTCATTTGTCCGACCTCTATGAATTAGACCCATATTAATTGTTTGTGGTGACTTTTTATATATTTTTTCATTTTGATAAAACGTTCATGTGAATAAACATTTGGTTGATCACGTTATAGCTCAACTTTTAGTAATATACAGTATACTCCGGCTAATCCGCACTTGAAAAATGCACAGAAAGTTTGGATTAGGCGACAATATTTATAAAAGAGTGTGAAGTCAACATGTCGAAGGTAATTAGACTGTATTGTTGTGGTTGACATATGAGCTCTCGTTGCATTCCGTGGATCTAGTAGACTGTTTTATACTTAGTTTAATACCAACAATTTCCGTATTGCGAGTCGTCTTTACAATAGTTGTTGAAACTTGTATTACTCCTGCATCCATTGGCGGATTAAAAACACGTTGTTATTTGTAAAATTTTAATATTTTAAATATATCATATTCAAAATTTATTAAAATATAAACATGTATAATGTTATTACGTCATATTTGAAAGCCGCCTAAATAAATGCAGAACTGTGTGTGATTACATCTATAGCTCTAATGAGAAAAAATATAAAATTAGGAGTCCAGCCAATGAATTTTATATTATTAACTTACACAATTTGCCATTAAAACTAGTCCGAAATGGTCGAAAGTCCGGATAAGTCGGAGTTCTAATTTTACATTATAAGAAAAGGGGACAAATTCAGTTTCTAAGACTGCACGCAGTAATCTAAAGTTCGGATTAACCAGAGTAGACTACTGTACATGTACGAAAACTGCAACAAAATATTGTTTATTCTCATGCATGTTTGCCAACTCTCCCCACCTTACAGGCATTCGTGGACATGCAGAGAATGTTAACGAGTTTCATGAATCTCGGTTCTCTATGAACATCGGAATATAAGACATATCTACTACTATAGAGAGTAATATTTACACAGGAGTCTTTTTAATGTCTGATTGTGTGAGACACAACAAACAGAACGGGTTAATATTTTGTACATTTCTAAACTAAAAATATATATGTAATAATTATGTAAATAGCAGATACTTATTGGACACTATGTAAAATTGTATGTGACATTTTTAGATGATTTTCATAATTTTTTTATAGTTTCATATATAATATTTCTGATAACATTTGAACCCTAGTACTCCCAGGCACTTTTATATTCCTATAACTAAAAGAGGAAGATGCCAAATATATCTAATTTGTTAATCACACTATAGTAATCTGGTTTTATTCACAATAATTATGTTAATTATGAGTATGATGGACACGATTAGCAAGACACCTTTTTAATCGTTGTATACGACCTTAAAATGCTATTCAATTTTGTATTTAATATGTATAATCACTTCCATAGCAATTATGCATAAAAAAGTGAGAAAGTATTCATGTCAAATTCTTTGCGATCATTTGTGCATCAGTGGATTAGTGCATTAGTGGAAAAAGGGTATTTTCACAGATCCTCGGGCCTACCCTTTAAGGGTATTTCAAAAGGATATTTTTATATTTTATTTTTTATATTTTAGGATATTGTAGGGTATTTTTGCAAGAAATTATTCAATATAGTGAAAGGTGAAGTACAGGGTGAATGAAGTGTATATACAATTTTTCAATACACTTTGTTGAACACATCATTTCTTGTTTGTTTAGGTACATATATGTGCATAATTTCACAATTTATATTATTTTTGACAATGTATTATAACAACATATTTACTTTATTAAATAACCCATAAATTCTCCATTCAGTGTTTTTTTCAACTTTGAATTGTAGTATTTATACACAGAAATATATAATTAGTAAATAAGGTAGTATTTATTAAAAATGCTATATACATTGAAAATAGTGAGCTATGGGACAGCCACGTCCAAGATTGGAGAACACAAAAAGGACCTTTCCCATTCTAGCTTGAAAAAATAAATTACATTTGCCAAACAATGGGATAAATATCATAAACAAAGTTGAGACAATATAGATTTAAGTATGTTAGAGTTGTGATCAGTTAATAGAAAGCTTTATTGCGCACTAGTTGGGCTAATTTCAAGGGCAATTGTTTTTGTTTGAGAACTAGTAAAAAAAGAAAGCTTGTGCATTTTGTTGGCTAGTTTTTTTTGGTTTTTCTCAATGTCATCTCAATCATTTTTAGAAGAGCTTCTGACATATTTGGATAATTTAGATCACACAGGATTGCATTAGATGTTATTGCATTAAAAAAATTAAGTGATATGTTATAAACAGTTTTCAGTTCATATTTTACACATTGGATGGCATTTTTGTGTTGATACATGCATACATAAAGATTTTGGACCAATAATTTCCTTCATCACACTGATTCAACTTGTGGTCTGTTATCACAAAGGTAGGCTCCTGTTGTTGTATATATGCATGGGACAGTTTCAACATTATGTTTCAGTAGCAGAAGTACTGCAATTTGTAAGAAGAGATTTTGCTTGACATTCAAAAAACATTTCTTTACTAAAATATATTGATATAAAATACCATATTGTTAAAAAATATAAACTTTTGTTAGTGAATATATAATCATATGAAATATATACAAATGTAATACAAAACTTGAATGTAAATTGTAAAGCAAATAAAATATACATTGTAGTGTGTATCCTTTAATTTTAAAGCATGTGTATATACAATTTTTAATATTATTTGATAACACTATAATATATAATAATCAGGCATGATTTTGGGGCTATTTAAAAAATATGGAAATATACCTACCCACTACACTATCCACAAAGCTATGCCACACCACAATGAAATTTTTTGGACCTTTTATTTTGTCACCATAATGGTGTGCATTATGAGTATCTTATATTTCAGAGTGATCGGAGATTTTCAGTCTGAACATTTAAAATAGTTGACTGATGATTTTGACTTGGCCTTGAGGCTATACTTTATTGTCTGAATAGCGCTGAGACTGGAAACATTCAAATGGCTCGACTGGGGATCTAAGATCCTGCTGGCATGCTTGATTTTATAATGTATATTAATTAAAACCAAAAGATGCAAGTATGTAAAAAGATGGTAGTTATTATATAACTTCTGAAAATGTTTAATAAACCATGTATATATAATGACCTATTTATTAGTACATATACTTACAGTAATCTATTTAAGTTTGCCATATAGACAGACAGAAAATAGCTTAATACTGGAGATTATATATATAACATATGATACTGATTTTTAAATAACATTAAACTGATGCTGATAATAGGAATAACTATATAGTCTGTGATAAAAACTTATGTAACTAAAATAATTTTTATAAAGTTCTTTGTCAGGTTGCTTTTTAATTATGAATTTATTTATGATATTTCAAATCAATATCAGGTTATATGTGGAATTAGAATCAGCTGATATCCATTAGCTAATAAAACCTAAGTTTTATCTATCATGAAGGAGGATATTGAGTGTAACCATACTGATATTAAGGCATCAGTGGGATCTATTGAAAATATGGTACTATGGATTGGAAATATATTTCAAATGATAAATATATAAAATAAAATAACTAATTTAATAATTTTTTAAATTATAAGACATAAAGTATAAATTTTATAATTTTTTTGATAGATAATTATGAGTCACGAATATGATTATGTAGTCTATGACTATATATAATGACAAAATATAATAAATACAACTATAATGACTACTATATTGTCCATCATTCACATTATTTAATTATAATGTGACTACTGTATTGTCAATTGCCCCCACTCATGCTTTATTGAAAGTGCTGTTGTATTATTAATATCCCAAAAATGGTATTTTCCTTGGACTTATAAAAGTAACAACACTGCAAAATATATGAATATGAGCCTTGAAAATGTTAAAAAGTATAAGCAAATTAAGAGAATTGTAATATACAGTCTACTCTCGTTAAACCGACCCCTTTGGTTCCCTGCAAATATCCGTCGGATTACAAATAGTCGGATTAACGA